>JAQFZH010000489.1:0-31986 GCA_034695485.1 Entomobrya nivalis | reverse complement strand
AAATATTTCATTAACATTTTTTCGAAAGTGACAACTTTCAAAACCTGATAACTCCTGTTCGCGGTCCGATAACTTTTTGAGCCTAGCATCATTGGAAAGCCAAAAAGTTGTGCTTTCTTGCTATATAAGTCACAAAAAGTTATTGAACCGCGAAATTAAATAAATCAATAAAATTCCCCCAAAAATCGTAATTTTTGATAGTTTTTGATTTTTAGCGCCAAAAATTGAATTTATAAATTTTTTATTTATATTTATTCTGATACTCCAGAATGTTCTCTACAAGATGCAATCAATTTTTTTTTGAATTTCATGCATCAAATTTATTGAAATTTTTATTTAGTAAAATACTTTTTGCCAAAAGATGTGGTTGATACGTCAGTGTGCATGGGAATGACACGTTCCTACTACGTATTTGAGGAGCAATGACGACTCTAAGCGACAAGTATATACGGTAAAATCGCGTCACCAACTTTACTGTTTAAACTTTTTTTCATGGTCCATTAAGTACGTTTCATAATTTCAAGGCTGCGGATTAAGTGCACGGTGTAGCTTGACATTTTCCTCGCGAATTTCCGTAATCTGCCGAGTTAGTTGGGAAACTTGAATCTCTAATGCGGCTATTCTTCTGTCCTTCACCTCCAAAAGCTTAGCCAACCGTTCATTTTCTGACTTGATTTGCTGAAATCATACCATTAAATTAGCATAATTAAGCAATAATCAGCTTGTTTATTGAGATGCATAATTGGATGTTTCTCTTACATGCTCGTGATCCTCCTTCAAAACTTTAACATCACCACTATTATTGGCCTCATCGTCGGCATCGAGATCAGAATCACTAAGAAGAACAAAGATTACAAAATCAAGATGAAGCTTTCAAGGATCATTATAATATAACAAAATGTTGTAGCTATTGAAATAACACAAACCTTTTTCCTTTGGTTGCGGACACTGTCTTGTCATCGGCTTCACAATTTAGGTTTGAAACTTTAGATATTGATGGCGGCAATGAATTTTCATTGTTCTCGTCTTCACCAGTACTTCCACCTGTAGACTATAAGTCCAAACAAAAACAACGTCATGTCAAGAAAATAGTTGGTAGACCGAATTTTATAATAATTTATTGTAAGCATTAAGCAATTGTACGATTTCAAACTTACTTCGGTTGAGGGTAAATGCATAACGCCAGTGCTGCGCCTTTTCTCTCGCAACTTTCTTCGATCCCTGGCACCTTTGTTACTTTTCCCAGCATGTACACCTCTGTCACAGAACCAAAACAATACAATTATTGCATTTTTGAAAAACAGTGCGATAAATGATTCATGTAAACGGATTGTTCATTCATTCGTGTAATTTTACTACATACTGATCAACATTATTAGCACTATAATTTAATATTATTTTTAAAGTACTACTAAATTGGCTAAAGTTTTCTACCTAGGAATCGATCTTTTATCTTTGTTGATACCACGACATGTTGGTTTAGGACTCGCGTCATTTTGCTCTACGAGAACTACAGACGTCTGCTCTAGTTTGGGAATGTGCGCTTCGTCTACATCTTTCTCACATTCATCGCCTAAATATTTTTATTTTAAAGCAAAAACAAAACATTACATTTGTGTGTAAAATATGATCAAAAGTAATTTCACATTAAATATATATTTACTGGACTTACCTCTCATTGAGTATGAATTCACTGATCGATTTGCTCTCGCTGACCTAACTTTTGCACGACGAGATGCTATTGCAAATTCATGCTCCACGTCGTGGTCCTCTTGTGACACCGATGACGAAGCCATTTTTCTAGGAACAAAATAATAATATTATTCAACTCTTCAAAATAATCCAACAAAAATAAACAAATGGCACGAACTTGTGGATTCTCTTTAAAAATTGTTAACATTGATATTAAGGAGCTTTAAAAATCTCAACTTTTCAACTTAATTTTATACTTAATCTTTCTTGACACAGTTTGTGTCCAAGCAAATTCCATTTAACTCATACCATAGCTCCAGTTAAGAATTCAATCCACACAAAAAATTGAAAGTTTAAAGCTCATTAAAAATTATATATTGTTACTTTCACCTGCAATATGGCAATTGACAGCTGCAATGAAACGTCAAAAACTGACTGCCTTTAAAACATTTTTTCAGCAACGTTTTACACTGGATCAACAAGAAAGTCTTCTGTTAACTCACAAACCAAAAGTTTCAGAAATGACCAACGTGTTCGACACTATATGACAATTCCGTGTCCATAAATTAGTTTGTAACAACAATGGTCAAGCTTTAAAATGTTCTATCAGTAATAGCATGAATACCTATGAAACGTCACACTTATTAACGCGACGTGATGTATTTGCGCGACAAAGCGTTACTATTAGTTATAAGTTGTCAGCTGGTCGAGTAAAGTGACAAACAGATGAGCTGTGATGATGGGAGACAGCGGCTTTGACGGATGGTTTGTGAAGAAACTTAGTAAACAAGTTGTTGTGGTCTGGCAAGTTGTGATTTTAATATTATTGGAGAAATGTTTGTTTTTGTATTTTCATCAATGCACAGTGCACAAAACTTTGTGGGATGTGTGAATGATGTACTAACAAGTATAATGACAAGTGACAAGTAAAGTAAGTGGAGAGACGAGCTACTAATTACAATATCAATTGTTTTGTGTCTTCTGCACCAGTTCTGCAGTCAATTCATTTTCATGACAAATGAGAAAGGAAAGTATAATATTACCACCACAAAAATCACCACAAATGATGTGCAATCAACACACAACAATACTTAATGATAATATGGGTTAGATGAAGGAGCACTGATGAGCACACATAATAAACGCACAGATCAGCTTAACAAGACAGTAAACTGTATCATTAGTTTTCCTGTAAAAGAGTAATAGTAGTAAAGGCTACTTAAGACCAAATGGGTAGCATTTCTTATTAAAGGACACACACAGCAATAACAAAACAAAATACACAAAAGTATTATTGCATGCTACAATGTTATGTGTTCAAGTACAGACGTCATCATGTCAGTCATCGTAAGGAAAGCATGAAAAAGGTATACATGAGTACATACCTAGCTGGTTAGGGCAAGGCGACTGTTGCCAACACTACATCTTAGCTACAAAAAATTATTTCAGACATGGGCCCCTTTTCTACCTGGTTTCATTCTAAGGCAGAAATTCCATTTAGTAATATTTTAAATGTTGGATATTAAGTTTTAAAACAAAAATAGCTCATTTAATACATAAATGACTTTCTGTGTAAATTTTTGCTTGAAAAATCCAATGAGATAAATGGTTCCAATCTGATAAAATTTTGTAGTGAATAGCCTTACCCGAACTTAAACAAGCATACCTATTACCTATCTGTCTTTTTTTCTAACCCTTTATTCCATTTATCCTATTCGCCTACTGACTGCGGAGAAGTGCAGCAGCGCAGCAGCACACAAGTATTAGCGTGCCAGCGACAGCAGTATTACGCGAGGTTCCTTTCAGTATTAAAGAATAAAATGTTTTCAGTAATAAATACATGTTATACAATGTATACTCATTTCAGTCATTTCATTTCCATCTGAGTTTAATATGTTGCTACATTGTAAAAAACCAACAAAAAAAGTTTTTCTACTTTTGACTAACATATATACATATTTATCATGCCAATTGCCAGCCAACTTTGTGTCTAGTCTATATACTCATGTTAAGCATATTAAAAGAAAGCTGTAGATATGTAGCTCATTCATGTTGCGTTGCAACTCTGGTGTTCATGGTGTTGCATTCTGCATACACACATGAATTTGTATGGTGATTAATACCTATGACCTTTACAAGTTTACAGCGAAAGAGACATGACAGAAACAATACATTATATCATTTTTTCGTACAAGACATTTTTGTCAGAAATGATCAAGCTCTCTGGACAGAACGAGCTTAAAAAATGAATACTACGCTAATCTTGTGCTGATGGTTTAACAGTCTGATGAGCCTGATGAATAAATGAAACAAAAAACAATCAAATATTTATAGTGAGGTTTGTTTGTACTCTTGCTTGTTACAACGAACAAATTAAAAATTGTTTCGGTCGGTTTCTATTTCTTAAAAAAGTAGCTTGCTTTATACAAGTAGTACATATGCATGTATGTATGCATGAATGGGAATGAAAATCTTTCCTTTTTCATTAAATAGCAGGTACACAATGCTATGAAAAATCGTGACGTTATTTCATTTCCGTTCCGTTTCTTCGCTGAACGTGTAACTGTGAACTGCCATTTGTTATGTTGCAGTAACATTTTTATTTTGAAAATATATATGTTATGTTGAATGACACACATGAAGTTCTCCAGCTAATCACTTAATTGCTTGGTAGCCCTAGCTAAGATGCAAAAGACCTTGAGAAATATTTTTGCGCTTCTTGTATAATATGCTTGGTTGGAAATTGGAAGGGATATCGAGGCCAAGAAAGGGAATACTTCCATTCCAGCAACATTTTGGAATTTATGTGACACACTTACATAAACGAGAGTTGGTTTTGGATAGCAGTTAGATAGTAGGGGCAATGAATATATCTTCAGCGTGAAAGCGAATGTCCGTCCACTCACAGTGCTTCAATATTGAAAGATTTTCTTTGTCACTGTTAAAAGGAAAGTAAGGCAACTTTCCGTATGCCATGCCATCATGCAAATTAAACTTGTTTCCGTTTCTACATTTCATTTTACTTTTCACCTTCCACCTTCACCTTGAAACTTTCCCCTGTTCTATTTACAAAACAAAGTATTACAAAAGTACAGGTTACACAACACGCAACATTGAAATAAGGATGCTACTGCATACATACATATTTATACCATATTTAAAAAAACCTTCTTGAACACGATCATTCAAGTGAAATGCGTCATCCACCCACCTAAAATAAGTAGTAAATAATAATAAGTGGCCTTTAGTGTTGTAAGAGTGCAATTAACACAAGCGTGTGTATGTTAATTTTCTTTTATGATCGTCAGTAGAGATTCTGTTTTGTGGAGGTGGAGAAAGTTTTCTGCAGGGAATGCTGAAAAATACTCTTTCTGCTTCCATTAATTATGCAATGCTGAAGAGCAACAGGAATTGTGTTTCATTGTGAATCACGAAATCTAATAAGTACTGGTTTGTTATTAAATGTTTATATTTTAACTTTAATTTGTAAACATTACGTACATGCTATGAACAATATTTATTTCACTTTCTTTCTCAAGACGAGCAACTCAATGAAATTATAGTTATCATCAATACAGTTTGGTACATACTTACGTTTACAGTATAAATTATGTTATAAGCATTATAGAAATTATAATATAATACAATCTTCGCTTACTCGTTTTTCACCACAGTGTTTTCAATGAAAGTGAAAGCAAAAATGCAAACAAGTATACAAAATGAATTTTACATTGATAAAAAAAGTTTTTCTTTGTAAATATTATTATAATATATACTAAGTACATCAATGCAATGATAAGTTATGTCAAACTTGTAAAACAACCGTTCTTAAATTGTAATAAATTAATTTTAGTCTTAACCAAGCATTTTATCAAAGAAATAATAACAATAGGTAGAAATTAAGTAAATTAGCAATTAATACATATATCAATAATTATTTAAATGAACAACTTGAAAATAATCCTTTCAAACTAATGTGGCAACGTTCTTCGTCGTAACCGAGGAATTGTATTTGAATATGGTTTTTGTTTAAATAGTTTTGAATAAATTCCATAAGATGTAGAATATCTGCAACCTGGCGGAAGATAATACGCATAATGTATTGCCCATCTTCCTGTTTTTAAATTTGGACATATGACCATATGCATACTTGAAGTATTTGGGCCACTCTGATATGCATAATCTGCCATTTCGTAGTCTTCAGTGCCTAGGAAAAAAAGTAGAATCAAAAATCAAATCTTTTAGAAAAATTGGAATAAAATGTATTCTTATGATGCCCCTATTTGCATCTTTGCCATATTGCGTAAGAATGTATTATAGGAAAATGTGTTTAATAATTTGTCAGCTAACCATGAACTGTCACAGTGAATGAGCATCTTGCTTTGTTTCCTTCAGCATCACCAGCTATATAGCTTACATGATGATTTCCTCGTGAAAGTGCATGTCCAGGTGAGTGACTCTGTTGAACATACTGAAGTTTTACGTTGTCACTAAATTTAGGCTCGGACCACCAAACCTCCCTGGAGCCTTCACCAGGAGCTAGTCTGATTTCAAATGATGTGGGACATCCATGGACTCTTGGAGCTTCACGATCTGGCATAAACAAAAGAGATTTTCGGAATGATATAATGATATTGTATATAAATGGCATAAAATTGTTCCGCCATTCCAGTAAATGAAATTCCTCTGAATTGAATACACATACCAACAACATGAATTTTAAAATGACAAGTTGCTGTGTCATTTGATATCGGACTTCTAGCTATGAAAGAGACTTGTGTAATTCCAGGTGGAGCTTCCCATTCCAAATTCTTTGCCCATGACGGAACTGCTTCGACGTATCTATCAAGGATTAATCAACACTATTATCATTACACATAAACCTACTTTACATTGTACATTGACACATGATGGTATTATTGTCATAACAATGAGGGAATGTATACGTATAAGTTAATCAAGTGACCAAGCAAAAGACCAAATGAAAATGACTTTTTAGGTATGAATGAACTGAATCAAGGCAAATGATAGCATCAAGAAAGCAAAAAAGGTGGATTGGATGAAAAGTTGTTTTGTCAAAGCTTCAAGGAATATGATTTTAATTTGATTATCTGTAGGAATGAAAGGAAAATCTTGTATGTAACAAATTAATGATAATTTCTAATGTCTGTCATGTCATGCCTTGGGACTGTGAATAATAGAAATGTTCATTACATATTGTGTGAGGATTATCGCAGTACAGAAAACACGCGTACCACTATAAACTACCCAAAGCCTTACTGAAAATTACACTGGGTTTTAGTTCAACAGGTGCAATCAGAGTTGCTTCAAAAGCGCATAATACATACCTGTACCAATCCATATTTGCTTGCGGTTGAGGGATTTTTACATAAGCAGATGACTGTCCAGGCTTAAGGTCAACGTCAATGTCTGATGGACAATGAATATAAGGACGTGGCGTAGGAGGTAGTTTGATGCAAAGAGGATTATCTTCGGGAAACCACTGAAACCCTCTTGAACACGTTCTGATTCTTCCGTTTTTAGGATAAAATCCAGCAGAACAGAGAACAAGGCATTGTGAATTTAATGGTACATTATCACCAAGACAAGTGTCGGGAAACAGAGTTCCATGCTCAGGAGCCGGCAATTGTGGACAACTGGTTGAAATGCAAACCGATTTTGCTGCCGAGTCGTACCCCTTCCATTGTCCATCTTCCGCGCATGATATTGTTTGATGAGCCAGGGTCATTAATGAGTTTTCACCAGGGCCTTCAAAAATGCTATTTAGGAAACGGTGATGCTGGTTATTTGGTGACATCAGGGAGAAACCTGGTACACAGCGTAATTTGCACTTGGTACCCACAATTGGTTTATCTCCGTTCACAAACGCTACCAAGCTAGGATACTCACATTCCCAGCCCACCGTGTTTTCCTTGATGGGTGGTGGCTCACAGAATGTGACTACAAACAATGATGATTTACTTTGATGAACTAAGTTTCAAAATATTCAAGGAATTCTTTTTTATATAAACTATTCTTTACCTTGACATCCTTTTTGATCTTCACTGAGTTTATATCCATCCTTACATGCACAATAGAATGAGCCAGGGAGATTGATACATTCTTGATCACAACCTCCATTTTCCAAATCGCATTCATTGTGATCAATACATGCTGTCTCATTGAGTAGCTCGTAACCAGCCCTACAGGAGCAAAAACGGAAGGATCCTGACGGTACGCAGACGTGCTCACATCCACCATTGTCAACAGTACAGTCCTCATGTTCTACACATATACGGGAACTATCCGATGCTGGTGCGGAACCAGGAGGGCATTCCAATGAAAAATTTGGTAGTTCCAAATTTTCAGGAGGGGCATCTACTTCCTCACTCAATGGAAGAGGTGCAATTGTTGTGGATGATGCCTCAATGCTAATAGGATCTTCTTGTGTTGGTGGTGGAGTAGTGATTAGAAGGGTTGGGGCTGTATCTGCAAATTCGCCTACGCATGTCTTATAGTCATCAGTTGACAAGGTTAGCCCTTTTGGACACGCACAAAATGCGTTGCCAAATGTGTTGAGGCACATATGGCTACATCCGAAGTTGTCCTTTTCTTCACATTCATTGATGTCTTCACAAGAGTGCTATAATAAAAATAATTACGTTATTTACAGAGAATATGGAACTGCGAGCAGTGTGGTTTTTCAGCCAATCATGTAAGAATTTAGCAACCTTGTCAGCAGACAATCTAGTTCCAGGAATTCGTACACAGCTGCATAAGTAACTTCCTGGTGTGTTTTCACACGTATCTTGGCAAGGTCCGTGACCATTCCTAAGAAGACATTCATTTCGATCTATGCAAGTTTTACCGTCCGGACCCACTTGGAAACCAGAAGGGCAAAAGCACTGAAAGGAGCCAGGTTTGTTGAAACATATTCCCGAACAACCCCCGTTATCATTAGAGCATTCATCAATATCTCCGCAAGTTCCATTTGTCAGCATTTGGTAGCCAGCATAGCAGGAACACGTCACGTGTGAACTCCCGTGTGCTTCGGCACTGCAGATTTGTTCGCATTTGCTACATTCGGATTCATCCAATGAACCTGTTTAAAAAAACGATAATCACGTAAACTTGTGTGATGATAGTTTCAGTTTTCTGTCACTTATCATCATTAAAGTAAATACACCCACATATACTCATTTGAATAGCAATATGAATCTAAATGAGTTGAAGAAACGGAAGTTCATCTCAAGCGTTGCATTTGCATATTGCATATCGATGGAAACAGTACATTAATGTGGTAATGTACACATATACGACGTGACACCACCAGCAATACCAGCATCACAATCATAATCATTACGATGAGTCATAGTCGTCATGAATGAAGTTGAAGTAGTCAGTCATAATACTACACGCAGGCAGTCATGATCAGAGATAAATTTAGAATGAACTTCTTTCCCCCTTCTATGTGTATACTACGGCGACTAATATTACTATGTTGCCCAGATGTCTGTCTGTGTTTCATTTTCAACCGTGTAATTTTCACCTGATTAATCATAAAATTTTACAACTTTTGACTCTTTTCATTTCATAAATTCTGAAATTGGGTTCACAAATTTGTATCAACGTTTTTGGCGGCAATAATGCTTTCGTTCGAGGTGTTTCTCAAACAACTTTATGCTGTATGCATGTATTTTTCTCATGGTTCAATAACATGCTGGCAACTTTGATTTGGTTGAAAACTATGTAAAAATGCCGTGCCAGACGGCATTCGGTAATTGTATACACACATATTATGCACCTAAACTACCTGTCATCACCTCACTTTATCATGTGGCGAGAAACATGTAAAATTTTCTTACACTACTATACTTTTCAACTGAATATATGAATACGTGTAAATTATGTTCAGCCTCTAAAATTTAACGCTTTTCTCTAAACTGGATCTTCATACCGGAAACGAACGTTATTTGGCTAGATTACAAAATTACAAACGAAATCATCGCGTTAAACTATCTGAAGAAGTGATAATTATAATGATGAAAACACATTAATCAAATTACAAACTGCTGTTTCGTTTTGTACAGCGCAGTATTTAATGGTGTTGTGATGTTAGTTCTCTAGATATTCCAATCGATCAAGTCATGTAATTATTATTTCAGCTATGAAATTTACCTTTTGGAAGACAAACGGGGGTGGGGCCGACCCATTTATTTCTTGAGCAGAACATTCGATCGGAAGACTCCTGAGGAAATTCATATCCTTCGTCACACTCATATAAAGCCATTGCATAGTGATTGCGTGGCCTGGCTCGATTTCTCCTTCTGTTAAGAAAATTTATTCTCATGTAATAATTCATCAAAGGAATAAAGCATAAAGATTCGCTACATTAGTTCAAGTGTTAAACAAGAATTCAGTCGTTTTTTGTATATCATGTTATATTTCAAGCAAGATAAAAATTAAACACTGTAGTGATAAAATGTAGGTATATCATGGTCAGTAACTAAAAATACATCAAAGAAACTACTGTGACTTGAATACATGTGGCTAGCCTAACATTTGTAAAATAATTATCCAGCAAATTTCTTACAACACAAAAAAAAAAGAAATTTAATTTGTTGCAAAATTTTGATTTAAAAAAATTATTTCAATTTGAGGACACAATTAAATTTACAATTGTAAGCTCAGAGTTTTTTAATGATGAAAGTTTAATCTACTTTTAAAGAAATTGTTCTAAATTGCTACATTTTGATGGAATCTTTAAATGCATGTTTGCATATACCTACTTAAGATTGTTGAAAAGAGTTTTTTCTGAGTGACTTTAGACCAAAAGACCAAGCCAACGACAACACACAATGAATTAGGACAATAAAATAGATAAGGATGGCTTAAAAGATTTTTTTGATGTTGAAACGACAGTGTTTGTTTCAAATACACAACAATATACACATTATGTACTTGATTCCAAAACCGTTTTGTTGAGGTAAGCTGTATTTTTTAATATTAAGCTTCAATTCAAAGCCTCATAATATTCTGTTTTGTCTCATGACGACGAGCTTGACAAAACTGTAAAAAAGCAGCACTGCTCTTTAGCTTACCTGGTGTATTTTGTAATGCGAGCATGTGACACAGGCGGAGCTGCCAGACCACGACCCTCTCTTTTAAGACATGTTGTGTCGAATTTGGTAAAGTCCAGTCGAAAGTGTCGTAAGAATTTGAGCAGACGTTTTTTCTTATGATCTCGGGGATCTAAGTGTGTCTCAAAACCATAACTGTTTGTAATATCAATGTTATTGTTGTTTGTAGTGGTGGTAAAAATGCTGCTCCCATGTCGACCACCATGGGAGCCATGAGCAGGGTTGAATTCACTTAAAAAAAGGTTGCCTCTGCTATGATGATGACCCGTGGGTCGGGCTGTGGTGACCGCTGTGCTTGGAAACACAGGGATCTCGTTCTCTGTTGTTCCGCTGTCATCTCCACCCACTGAAAGTACAAACAAACAAAAATACAAAATACACAAATGAAAAATCATGAAGACAACTTCAAAAAAAGTCTATTTTTTATATGATGTGATGCAACAATTGACGTTTTCATGTAAAACATGATGTTTCGTAGAAATATAAAAACTCCAAGTCTCTGTTGGGTGGCTATGGCGAAAGCTACATAGCAAACGTTACCTTTACTTCCATTCTTTCTTTTTATAATTCAATGACATAAAACTGTAATACAAATTGGAGGAATTGCTTTTAAGGTAAGTTCTTATTCTCATGTTTAACAATATTTTTAAAATGCAATGTTAAACTTTTTATTTAAAAAATATATATTTTATTCTAATAAATTAGTTGTCTGTATGGTACAATAATAATAATATGGTTATTTTCCAAAGCGTTCCATTGATTTTTCAATTATAAACCTGATACGCTTGATTTATTATTGATGGCATTTATACTTCTGTCGTCTATAGGAGTTGCTAATGGATAATGCGATCATGATTTCATTTTGTGTAGGTAGACGATATAGTGTTAATGTGCTCATCTCGACACGGCACGGAGAAGAGAATTTAAGTAAAACAATGGTGAGGGAGGCATCAACTGACATATCTTTTTTAGCAGTTTGGATAAAGTATATTGGTTTAGTATAAAAATCAGCCCAGTCTGCCCTGCCGATCTTGGACGATTAATTTGATCAGATGGATAATTCAGGACGAAATAAGTTGTTGTAGACTGTAGAACAGGGAGGAAACAAAGGAAACGAGCAAGCCGAGGAGCATATATGTATACTGCTAACAAAGGAAAATGAGATGTGAAGATTTGCCACACCCGTCGAAGTATTACCGTTTGTTGGAGATGGAGACGTATTGAAAAATTAAGACATGTGTAGTACGTCGTAGTCATGTTGAATATTTGAGTGTTAAGGAGTTTGTGTGAAGAAATACAAAATACAATGAGGAAAAAAATATACGACAGATCCATTCACATTCTCATCGCAATGATGACCATTTCCTCACAGTTTTAACCGTCTCGTTCTCATGAATAAGTGCACATATGCCCGCTGTTTTGCGATCATATAATCTTCAATGATATATATATATTTGTATGAAACTCCATTCATGGAAGTTGAAGTTGTCATTGAGAAAGAGGTCATCGTAGTTTGCAATAGTAATATTTCCTCTTTCATGGTAGGTTAATTAATGCATCAAGTCGTTGTCAAACAGCAGTCGTTAAATAAACAATGGGCAATCTCAGAAGCAAAGGTGTTAGATTATTTGTGAAAATGATGATATGCAAGATCAAAGATTTATTCTCTTTAGTTTATCAGCACAAAATCTTTTCAGCTACTTGGTTCGTGGTTGGTTTAGTGCTTCCCTTGTGAGCACAACTTGTTTTTTTCTTTGTTTTTAGTTTAATGAATCAAAGCAAATAATACTTTTTGGGATGGTTCAGTGTACTTATATGACAACTTATAAAGCTGATATGAATCTTGTATTTATTGTTTACATAGGAATTATTTTTTGATTATATTCCAAATTTGACTTTCTTTAGAAAAAATATGTTGAAGTTATAAAGGAAAATCCTCCACCTCCGTATTTTTTTTTTCGTTTCAGGACAAAGACGCAGACAAAAACGTAAAATTGAAAAGTGATGAGATGCAAATACGGTGTCAATGCGTCTACTAAAGACATGCTCTAAAAGTATGAAATACTTTGGAGGTTTCATAGAAAGCAATTGTTTCATTGATTGAAATGAGAACAACTATAAAATCTAAATGTTTGTCTACCACACAACGGTCATGCTGCTGACGGGTAAAAAAATCCTATTTTGAAATCCTTATATTTTTTATTTGGGAGAGACCAGCATTTAACTGGTGGTATATGATGGCTTCAACTGTGATAAATGTAAATAATAATAAAAAGGGAAATAAGGGTCCCTAAAATGTTTTCTGGTGTGCATAAATGCACCCTTTGTTGAGAAAGTTAAACAATATTTTATCAAAACGGTCACGACTATTTTGACATTTACTCTGTTTAAGCTGTCATTTAAATTTTAGTTAACTTTCTATGCACCCGTGTACTCAGTGCTTGTGAAATATATTGATATGAAATATATACCAACATATTTGGTATATATTCATGCATATATGCATATTTATATTATTTTGAATTTACCAGTTTGAATGAAATGGAATAGAAATCCAAATGAAAGATAATGGACCGGCATGAGAGACAAGGCTAACCTTAAATAAAAAACTCCTAGGTCAGGAAAAAGGACAATAACATGTTATGGATCCTGGGATGATGAGAAATCTAAGTGCCAGAGACGAAAGGGAGAAACGAGCAAAGCAGAGGGAACACCGCCCGCTGAGGTTTTCAGCATCTTCATTGTCATCCGTAGAAAGATATAATAATAATCAAGATGATAATAGAAACGGTAATGGTAGTTTAGGACCATACAAGATCATTTTAAACTTTTCAACCCACCGTCGTCATTCCCCTTTCAAATAATAGTAATTGTTACTCTTCTATCTTTTTATATCATTTTAAAGACCCAACTTTACACATTATTGGATAATGGACATTGTACCATAATGGATAATGAGTCTTTAAAAAAAGATATTTTTTTTATAAATACACCATTTATCACATTCCACAATAGAAATATTACAATATGTTTGCATATTATAATGCTGTGTAATGTTTACATTTATACAGTTATACAATTGGTTTTTATTAATGAATTTTAAATTATTGTGGGGAGTTGGAAAGAATTTATAGTTGTTGCCATGGTATGGTGTGTATGGTAAATGGGATAGAGTAGTTTTGTCTTTGATGTGCAAGTAAGCAGTTTATTAAACGTCCCTACAAACTGGTTTTACTATTATCTCGGGTTTTGGCCGTTAGTCCTTGCTGTAGGTCAGCCCGTTTGCTTGACACATTCAAACCTCAAGCAAGCAATCAATGCAATTTTCAATCAATGCATATAAACCCTTGAAACATAGTTTATAGTAAATCATTTTCATCATAAAAACACAATAAAATCCTGATCTCGAGATTTTAAGTACATTTAAAACTGCTTCACTAAAGCCGACAATCAGTCATAAACAAATATTTACTGATGAGCTTTATATAAATACGCTTACCGTCTACACGTAATTTAGATTGCGAATCGATGTATTTATCAGAAAACTGCGTTGATTTTGTTCAGAATAAGTACACGGTATACATAATCGTACAAAACGTACTCATATCACACCGTTACTTTTCGCCGTTTCATAATGTCGCATATATATGGACACATCCGCATCCCAGCCGAATACAGACTAGCATGGCATGTTAATATGTCGCATATAAGAAATAAGGGTAAATTGACATGTGATTGATGGAAGCAGATGGAAAAGTCAAGTTGGTTGGGAAGAAAGTATTTTAAGAAATTTTACTTTTTAGCACAAAAAATAAATAAAATGAAGTCTTCTGCACATTGAAATCTGGGAATACGAAAATACCATAAATATTCAAAGATAACATGTTCATGCCCTTGACTCGTAAATCTTTATTGAAATATTTGTCATAACTACTATGACCTGCGACTACTGCCAGTAATAAAGTTGTTGTTTTTTTCGCGTATCGATGAACTAAGGAAAACTGCCAGTGCAGCATATTTATCTTTACAGAAATTAAAATTTTATTGGTAGTTTTTATTAGTTGTGAAGACTAAACATGATATATTTAGCTTTTGTCACTTTATGGACCAGCATCATAAACAGCAAGTACTCAACTTACCCCGAAATTCGATATGCTTTTTTGGTTTATTTCATTACGATATAAAATCATTGCTCTATTGAATTGACTTGCTTTTTTATACAGAAAATAGTATATTTAAAATTAAAGAGGTAAAAGCTTCTAAGGATTATTTTCCTTTTTTATCATCACATTTATCACTATTAAATTATTAAATCAGCATATACACATGTGCCGTGAAATTCTTTTTTTAATTCCTCACAAAACTTTGAATTTTTTTGTACAGTGATAGCATACTCATAGAATTTATGGTGGTGCTAGCCTTCTACGTAATGTCTACGGAAAGGATATTAATTATTTTAACAGTTTGATTTTTTGGTAAAAATCCCATTATTTTTTCATCATGGCCACTATATAACACACGTTTTTATGTTCAATGTTGGTGTAAGTAAAAAGGACGGGCAGATGAATACCTATGTCTACACTACACACATTACACACTTATAGATATCCCATGTTGTGTACTTCATCAATGCACAAAGCAATGGACTTTGAGGCCAGTTGGCTGGTAAAACTGGAACGATGATATACGATTATTGTGTTTCTTTTGGTTACTACTTGTCTTTCAAGTGCGAACTGTAAGTACTTCAGCAGGGGAATTAATGTGGCCCTTTACTCTCTCAAATTAACTCGAAGGGAATAATGTGTCCACCCACATCAGAATAAATAGCTTCAGACACATTTTCACAGATTTTATTCTAAAAGTGGTTATTTAGGGGAAATATCCAGGTTTACGTAAGATCTGAAACATTCCAAATATGTATGCTTCCCAACTAATATTCATCCATACAACAAGTTATTTTGGCATTGCCCAGGTTAAGCGAAATTCTCATTAAGCAAATCTGAACATACTTTGTGTTGACAGGACAAGCTTTTATGATTGTTCAATGTACAATGAAAAGTTTGAAACGAGCAAAGAATTAAAAATTAATTCCAATGATGAGAATAAACCCGGCGTAATGATTGCTTCTATTTTAGGGTAGACCGAAAGCTTAGATTGAAATGATACTTGAAAATGGTGTGAAAAAAGATATCAAAAAAGGATTTTTACCCTACAGCTATTGAGTACTCACCCTTACTTTATATCATATCTATCTTTTCCTTTTTGAAAAGTGTGGCTCCTGCACGTACTGACATACTCAACAGGATAATACACGTGTAATCAAAGATCAAAGATAGTTTTGTAGAGTTGATAACCAATTTAATGAAACTCAAATTTAAAAGCTAAGCAAATGAGGATGCTACTTCATAAATACATGTATAGACTTTGTATGAACTATGAACGTACTTGAGTATTCAATGTAATGTACATCGCAGAAGAGATAAACAAGTATTTTTTCTTCGTTCTCTTGTTTCTCCTTAAACCTTATTAACAAGAGTAAGAAACCTAGAAACAGTGATGTGAGTTTGTGAGCCGAAAAAAACCCCAATGATGTTTCTGTAGTTAATGATTTGATCTGTATTCCTGAAAATGATTTATTAACATCATTGTTGTTGTTTAGAAAAAGCGAAGCAACAGTACGTTCACTTCTCCACTACCACCACTATACTTACTAAAAAGGTGCACACTTATCATTATTGTAGCATTTCTCAATTCGAGTGTTCTTGTTCACTTCCCTAAATAGTCTGATCTTTCCCTCCAGCAGTCATTCATAATAATCACTGTAATTCGTTTGTCTTGATACAATAATTAGCAGATGTAAATAACATTATTTTAAATACAAGGTGATGATCTTGTGGGTGCATGAATGATCAAAAAATCATTGTAAGAATTCGTGGCGAAGGGTTTCCATTTTTTATTATTCGTACAATATATTAAAGTGTATGTTTAATTTATGTATTGTGCATAAAAATGTTTTCACAACTGCACACAAATGTGAAATGAATGCATCCAGCGAATAAACTTTTACTTTTAAAGAATTACTACAAAAAAGCGTACTTATGATTTTAAAATGTACTCACATTTTGAAGGCAACCCGATGATGCACCTTTTCTACTTGCATTTTTTTTATAAAGAGAGTAGCTTTACAACAATAATATTTCTCTTTTTAATCTCTGAAGGAAATCTTGACGAGTGACATGTCATCCGTGTAGTGGCATATGCAATGAATCTTAAGATTAATCACCATCAACACTTACTAGTTTACTTGAACGAGTGTATATACTACGCATTATTATGCGTGTGTAATAAAAAGTGAAAACGTTTTTATTAACAGTTTAGTAGTAGCACACATGTCAACACTATACTATTTTTTTCTGGATGCGCAGTTTGATGAATTACTGTGAATCTTCAATGCAAAAGGCAAACACAATGCAGGACGACTGCTGATCGCACACCCCTTTCCCAAATTCAATTTACAGCAATCAGTTGTAGTATTCTATTATATAATGTTATTTTGGAAATGATAAGTTTCTAACCTACACCTATGCATTTAATGATGGGTTTTAGAGTCACAATTACTTTCCAAATATAGGCATAATCGCTATTTGCTTCAGTCTGGCTTTACAATTAGCATTTCCTCTTTTATGTGTTGGGGTAACGTGCTACATGATTTAGTTCACTAGCATATTTTTTTACTTTATGCAGTAAATGCTCAGTAGATTTGACGTTTGAGGCTTATATTTCGTGATGTTATGCTTTTATTTTATTTTATATTTATTGGCATAAACATTTGTTTCAAAATCTCACGTGTGTGTTTGTGTTAAAAAATAAGCTTTGAAGTATCAAATGACTAAACGTGCCGCGTTGCTGGCGAAGTTCCAGTGAAAAACTGTAATTTCTTTTAGTAGTATGGAGAACTTATTCGTCAGTCTGTGAAATACGTTAAACTTTTAAATAACCCATTTTCCCTTACAAATTTTATAAATTTAAATAACCATTTTCTAACAATTTCAGATGAGTTGGTCAAGAAATATCCAATATTTATTAAGTTTAAAAGGGCTTTTTCTTATCTTATTTTGTAGCGATCGAGTTTGAAGTAAAAGCTATTTAACTATTGCTAATTGGCATCTAGTTACATCCGTTTTATTTACACGGAAAAGCGTCTTCCGCTGAACAATCCTTTCATGATTAGCAAAAACTAAGAATATTTCCAAACCTCAAAGATGCACAGTATGACTTCCATATTTCTTGTGTCATGTCTTGTCACTTACAATTAAATAAATAATAAGGTTGTTTCCTACATTTTGGTACTGATACAATGTGAATGTGTGTTTTTAAAAGAGAAAATATGCGTCTATATAAAGTATGTTTTGAACAAGCATGCAAGCATCCCTCTTATTTATCTCATTTCACTCTGTCGCTGACTCACCGCCGCCACCGCTGCGAATCGGAAATGTATTGCAAAACATGTTCAAAAAGAGTGTAAGTAATATTATAAGGTAAAATGAGAATGAAAAGTAGCAATCATTGACATTTTTATGACACACATAGCTGGAAATCTAAAAGGGAAATCATAATCAGGATGATGATATTTACTCATCTCTCATAAATAGTAGTAATATTACTAATACTAGTACTTCTGCTTAGATAATAGCAACATTTGGATTACTTAAAGAATGTTAACGTGAACATCCTTCTTACAAAATACACGGCAAACGAATCCCCAAAAAAATAGAAACAAGTTTATGTTTATGCTCATATTTTTCAAGTAATATCATTCTAATCAATTTATATACATAACTGTTTTAGGGTATGGTACACAAGCACATGTGTACTACTCACATTGCAAAGGAGTTATGTTCATGAAAAGTATAACATGAACAAGCAAGCTTATTTTTTTCACATAAAAAAATCATCTTCACTCTGTCAAGCTGCTTTCTACATTCTAGCTTCTGCTGATTTCGTATTTTTTTTCTTCCTTCTTCCCATACAATACGACAAAAAAGGAAAGATTACATTTAATTTTCAAATTAGATGGATCTGGTTCTACCACATATCACTTTGGTTTCGGATCCTTATGCATATGTGGTTCTTGAGCTGGGAATAATATATACCATACACACATCAAATCAGCACATTGCATCATATGCAGTGTTTTTCATTTCCACTCGATCCATGAAAGTTTTGTGGCTTCTGCAAACATATAAACTAACCAAAAACAGCACAAAAGTTTAAATAAACTTATCCTGTCCACTATCAATTTTTTTTTTGCTATGTTACTTCCTTCCTTGCAGAGAATGAATTTCGTTTCTTTATTTTTTATTTGTCATCACACAACAATAAAAAGTGGGTTTATGAGATCCACCTTCGTGCCATCATGCCATGATTAAAAACGTGATTAATTCAGAAACACATTTCCGTAACTATAAAAATGATGGTTAAAATATATGTGATCAAATAGAATCGAGTCGGAAAACATTTCAAGTCTTTTGTGTGGAGTTTATAAACACTTTTCACAGTCGGAAAAGATGTAACAGTTGACCATTTGATAAATATGCAATCAAACAAAGTAGAGATGTAAAAAGAAGAAGGGGTGTTGTACAGATCGTCCCTGTGAACCTACGCTGAAAATAAAGAGAGATGTCAACTGGAAAGCAGACGAAATGGTAAACGGCTGCTAGGTCAATCGTTTCATTGCCATTGTTGAAAATACATATATATATTCCTTCAGTACTGTTACCTACGGTTTCTTAAACTCATGTAAACGATACAGTTTTACAGGTTAAGAAGAAGATAGGGCTTTAAATAGTAACCCATCTCCCTATACGCTCACACACGGTGTCGCGCTCTGTGTACGTTTTTTTTATATTGCACTGTATGGTTTCTTTTCCGTTTGAAAGAAAGACCCCTCACATGGCCTTATTCCAAATTTGGTAGTTGAATGTCAAAACCTCGTCATGTGTCACTTACACATCCTCCAGCTAAAACAGCATTAAGCCCACGAAAAAATATCTTCACATTTAGGTTGGCATACACACATATATAATTGCTTGGGCAATCCGATGAACTTGTGATGGTTTCAGATGGTTAGAGATAGGAAGAGGAAGGAAAAAATGACAATACAACTAACAACTTGGGAAAAAAATCTGGCATGCACGCATACCACAACAGTTCGTTATATTTTCATCGGTTATAAAAGTTTCGTTTATGATATGATGTTAAAAAAAGTATATATGAATATATAAATACACATAACTTGAAAACTCCTCTGAATTTTAGTGTTGTAATAAAATATTTGAAAGATGACGGAAATTTGTATCTTTGTCAAAGAACGTAAAACATGTAGAGATGTGTCGACCCTCAGCGATGAGTTTATCGAGAACAACCGTTACACATTTTTATACTTTATTTGCATAAAACCGCAATTAAAATGTTCATATCTATAGAACCACCTGTTGTAAATCTTCAAGTGGGACCCAATTTATCCTCCTCTGGGTAAATATCCTGGCAGTTTTGGAATATCGGGTGGGTCTTCTCGACGAAAACAAGGTAATGATTAATTGTTTCCCCAAAAAAATTGCAATATCTAATTTTCCCTATTTAGCAAAAAATCCTTCGAGGAACTAATTGAACAAAGTATTTTATTCATTATAAATATTTTAAATTTTGCAACATACATTAATATTTTATACGTACATAAAAAGTAATATAAATAGTAATGTATAGCCTCACAAATGATGATGGGTAATTCAAAAAAGCAAAAGAAGTGTTGCTGTGGCTCAGGTTTTCCGGCAAAATACACGAATAATAGACTCCCTCCTTTCTTTTTTGCTTGTAATAATGCGATTATGCTTATATATCATCAAGAAAACTGACAAATAACAAAACACATGACAACGACTCTTTTGAATTCATATTACGCATTATGCAGAGAGATGTAGTATGTATGCGTATGATACACAAGACATTAGATTTTATGAAAAACTTCTTACTTTCATTCACTTGGCGAAAAAACGTGTATGGGCACAGTCCACTTCCAAATATGACACTTTTCATATTTCATTCTCATCCGCAATAACTTTACGGACATAATTGGTAAAAACGTACGTTACAGTGAAAACATGAATGTGGATTGTGACGCCTTCGTAGTCATAATAATAACAAATATTCCAGCAAGAACAAAAGAAGAGTAGGATAAACACTTTAATTTCATAAAGCATGAGTGAATGATATCCTTGTTATATAACGGGAATGAAGAAAAAATACATACCTTTAACTTGTATGAAACTACTAATCGTATATACGAAAAATATATGCATTCAAATGGTGCAACAAAAATGATATGCTTGCCAAGACCAACTCTAAATGACTAAATTCTCATTCAAAAAATGAAAAAGTATACTCGTATAAACGTTCACAGAACAGAAAACGAGGCCTAAAATGTTTAAAACTCACGTATTAGTCCACCTCTCACATAAGCACCTTCCATGATGGCAGATATTCATATTCGTCCCATTCTAAATACGTTTTTACAGTCTATTAGATTGCCAAAAAGGGCATATATTAGGTTCTCCAGTGGAGTTTATAAATCGCACAACGGTGCACAGATAATGAAGTGGTGCCCTGGACTGGAATCACATTGCATGAAGAAAAAAACTACTGCGTGGTTTAAAAAAACGGACACCCTACTGACTTCTTTTACGCGAATAGATTATAAGGAAGAAAAATAGGTATCAAGTACATGAGATATTATGCGTGTGAGTGTGGGAGCAAGGTGTTTCATGATGCAAGTGTAGTAGAATATAGAGAAGGTATCAAGTTTGCAATTCGCATTCATGACATTACTGCATCATTAAGAATGAAACACGAAAGAAGGAAAATACTACAACCTAATTAAGGAAACAAGACAGAAATCTAAAATGATAGTGCAACGAAGAAATTCTTTCATGTACATTAGATTCCCTTTAATTTTTAGCTGAAACTCCTAGAAAGGCAAAGCCTACTTCAAATGCATACTAGTTAACGAACAGATTTAACAGTTGGAAATATAACCAGTGTGCTTATTGTTCTCCTTTTAAATCCAAAACAATTGGCATTTGGTGTAATCGATTTCGATAATAAGAAAAGAACAACTAATTTTCAAGTCAAAGTAATTTTAGGCTTAAAAATCTCATTTGCATTTGTCCCTGTTTGTTTTGCTTAGGTATGTACAAAGAAGCTCTTGATCATCTATTAACTATACTAGTGTTTCTAAGCATTGAATTTCTATCTTCCTTTTTTACCACCACTTTTCTTGGGTTACCTTTTCGCTTAAAACATACATAACATGGTCCAGGGTGGGCTACCATGTCTTAAACAAAGTAACCAGGTTAATTGGGCCGTAAAAACCCTCTAAATCTAGTCCAGTTCAAGAGTGGATCTTGACAAATCGTAAATTTGTCTCGTGAACAAAAGCATGCATTTTTTAAGTATTCAGTCGACGACCACTAGCTATTTTTTAAGTGTGTCTGTATTCACTCATGAGTAGTAATAGCAACTAGTTTTTTTAAAAGTTTCCGATGACGCTTTAAAGAGAACAAATAAAATCACACGATAAATTCTCCTGGAGTTGAAATAAACGTGAAAGGTGTTTCATAGAATTCCTTTATAGGGGTAGCATCTAAACAAACTAAACGATAAAAAGTATATCTGTATTTTTACATCGTCATCATCTATCGTCGTAGATCAAAATAATAAACCAAAAATATCACAACATGTTGTATTTATTAACACGTTTATAAATTTTAAAACACGTTAACAATATAAAAGTAACAATAAACGATAGGTATTTTTTACATCACTTCCATATACCCTCTTATGCAACTTTGTGTATCGTATCCATGAATAGTATTCAGAGAAAATTTATTTAGATCCTAAACTCGATGCACTTTATTTGAAATATATATGCTTATCTTTTGAAAAGAACGTATTTTCTTTAAAGCAAAATAAATATCTAGCGTTATTACCACGCAAATAATAAAAATGTAATATTACTGCCGCGGGATGAAGGAGCTGATGATCATCTTTTTCAAAGTTGGTATATTTCCTTTTAACGATAGACAACAAAAGTTACGCAGCAGGCGAACCCTTCGTAGGGCACCAAGACCTTAGTGTCTGTCATAAATGTCAAGTTGTGGCTTGTTTGTGTGTTTTGTGTCCATGCCACTTTAGAAAAGACATGACCCTGTTTGTTTCGATTAGATCGTTAGGATAATATGAGATAAAAGATGATGAGATGGTGTTGGAATGAATAAGAAAGGTGACTCGAAATAGTCACAAGTCAGTGCAACGAAATAAAAAAGTGAACAAATCGTTACATGTGTTTTCTAATAATTCTTCTACGGTTTATGCATTCATGCTCATGTAACAGTTTGTACAATATAATGGTTAAGTACGATTCTTCATGTCACATATAAGATACTACTAGGTAATGGACGCAGGTAATTTGTCAGTTGTATTCAAACTAACACATTTACACAGATAAGCAAGGAATCCTGCCTGTTATCCTATCAAATAATATTTTGTATCGAAACCCGTACAGCAATAAAGCAAATTATTGAAGTAAATTTTTGGATATGATGATGAATAGTCAATAAAACTTAAGAATAGGGAACCGTGTGTCTGTCTTTAAAATTGAACATATGCAAAGATATGTCAAGCACATATAGAAAAGCTAGATTCGCTTATGCTGTAGAATATTCAGCTGGAGAAAGATATTTTCATTCTTGACCTGGCAGACGGCAATATTATTTTAAGGCTAATGTCTTGGTGACGTAGAATGCATTTTAGAATGTGTTGTTATGCCATCCCATTTATGTGTGAATGTTATTCAGCAGTCGTTTACCTTTTCATCATAAATAAAGAATAAAAAACATGTTCATTTCTTTCGCTCAGCCGCCTTGTCAGAAATAAAGTGAAATGTTTGCTACGTGAAATGATGAAAAAACGTTATTTTGACACTGGAAATTGTAACAAGACGATTTCTACTCTGGCTTATTAAAGGTTTTGAAAGAATATATTATGCATGAGATATGTATAAAGATATGTATGTAGAAAGCAAGTACAGTTACGTATATATATACCTATGCTGTACTGATTTTGTCGGATGATATTTTTGTCAACAAAAATAAAAATTACCATGATTTTTGTTAATCCAACTTGATAAGTTGATCCATACTACTAAAATGCAAACGTAAAGGAAAGTAAAATCACATATAAGTTAAGACTCTCACTTTCTTTGGCAGATCCACTGTTCGGTTTAAATTTGAATTATTTTTTATCCTTGAAATATAGTGACATGACGTAAACGGAGTGTCTTAAGGGTGACGCTGTACTCTCCGTATCCATTCTACAACCTTTTTTTCAACGAGATTTAACCAAAAACAAAATATGTGTGTTTGTGGGTGTGACGAAGATTCGTTACAAAAAGTAACTTTTCATTTTCCGGGAAAAAATCATCATGTTTCTGTATTTCATGTTATTTTTGGTGTGAATATAAAAACATGCTACATGATGAAAAACTACAAAAAAGGTTTAAAAAAAAAACTTTTACACATGCAATGATTCAAGTTCATATTATTAATCTGAACTTGTAATAGACCTAATACCTAATTGTATAGCACACATTATACCGACAGAATGCATTTAAGTCTTATAAATGGTTGTCGCATGGAATAGCAGAAAAATTGCGTTACGTCGTGCGTCTAGAGATCCGCTGAACTCTCCCATCTGCATCTGCAAAAGCTGTTGCCGCGGTTGTCATTGTCATTATTATTGTTGTTGTCGTTGCATGATGATGCATTTTGGCTGGTGTGTATGTATATAACCAAATGAAACACATAATCCTCCAATAACACAAGTTTGTGCGTGACAGTAGCTTTTTGTGACAGACTCAAGTCAAGTCACAGAAGACTTTTTTTTTAAAGAAAAGAACGTTTGTGGTGTGAAAAGTTCATTATAAAACAAAATGGCATCAGAATTTTTACACTGCGCACACATATCGCGATTTAAAGATCACGCTGTCATAAGAAAGCTCTTTCCCGTGATCTTGAACGGTGGTGCACACTTTTTAGATTTTCATGATTTCTTTTAGATCTATCATTCTGTAACACCTCTAGACAGGCAGAAAGAGTGGTGGCAGCGATATGGTTGTGGTAACTCAACTCTTTACCATTAAAGCTCTTTCCTCTCTTGTACACCTTATTTATCAAGCTCATGATGACTTTTCATTGAGTTTAAAAGGCAAGCAACCTGATATTGTTACTCTGTAACAGCTTGTTGCAACCAAGTGTGATGTACAAGAGAAAAAAAGATTTGATACAACAACGTGTAAATGTATGTATGTATGTAGCTTGTATGGTTGTATGTATCATCCTCCAACATTTTTATTTGCTCTGGGTCGCAGACGTACATCACATAACATGCACTATGGCAATTTTCATATTTTTTGTGAAAGCTTGTCTTCTTGTTGCTTCCGTTTCTTGGTGAAGCGAAGTGAGCAAAAGTGGGAAAAGTCAGCAGAAAACATGCCAAAAATTGTAATCACCTTCAAGTCTAATACAATTAGAATATATAGATACAGCAAATTAACGGAGATTGCAAACATTTTATAAACATAGAAAAGATGTACAATGTGCACAGAAATGTTACAGAAGTACATTTTATTTCGGAACTAAAGGCGTCATTGATAAAATGCATCGATGTCTTTAGATGTTACATAAAGTTTTAGTTAAATAAGCCTATATAAAATAAAAAAGGTGAATCATTAGACATTTCGGAAGATATTTTTTGCCGTGACT
The DNA here is from genome assembly GCA_034695485.1 of Entomobrya nivalis. Lineage (NCBI taxonomy): Eukaryota > Metazoa > Arthropoda > Collembola > Entomobryomorpha > Entomobryidae > Entomobrya > Entomobrya nivalis. The sequence goes on along the minus strand of JAQFZH010000489.1, from coordinate 6,278 downwards.
GAATCCTGAGCCAAAGATGAGGTTTGTAAATGTGTATGTTGGGTTGGGGCTTTACGCTTTTGATAAAAAAAATATGAACAACGTATTACGTAGCCTGTCAATGACTTCACAAGGACTCTCGAGAAAGGAGAATGCATGAAATATTCGTAAATAAGAGGCCAAACGGCCACACCAAACAAATCAACAATGAAAAGTGTTTTTTAGTTTATTTGAATGAATGGGTAATACGATTTTTTCAAGTGTTCATGATTATCCACTTTACACTTTGTCGTGACGGATATGGAACCGATCACAATTTATTACAATTGAATGTGAGTATATGTATACAATGCATACTGTTATAATTATTCATATTCATCATTTCCAGAAAAAGAATCAGCGAGATCGAGTCATCAAAATCAAGTTGGCTGATGCCAATCAAAATGGAAAAGTAATACCAAAAACGCCCAAGATCATTGTCATGAAGATGATGATGATGCTGATGAGAACGTTATAAGAATAGTCACTTGGAATTTGTATAGTAAGCTCAAAAATTTTGATAGTTGCAGTTGCAATGACTCGTGTGCACTTTGGATTGGTATATTTTTTATATTAGTTTTATGCAGTATAGTGGCAGTAGCTAACCAACTGCATTTAATGTATGAATATGCAGCAGCTGCAGTGTACTAAATAAATATCCTATTGAGTTTTGAACATTTGTGTAGATATGGTTAAATGTGTTTTTAATATTCATAAAATTGTTTTCCTGATAATAATTATAACTGATTTTTATGTGTGCATTTGGAGCAACTTTTGTTTGAGGTTTTGTTACTACTGGTAGAACAACGAGAGGATTGACTTGATCTTGATGGCATTCCATGTTTCGTGTCGTGTCAAAATCCATGTTTTGTGTTTCGACTTCACATTTGAATCGGTTTAACGAGCAATGATGATCCAGCGCAGTTGTATTTTATGATTGTATTGTGGTATTGCATCTATTGGGTTCCTATATTTTATTTCGGTTGACGTTTTGTGATTTCCAACCGCAGAATACAATAGTGAAATGATAAAGCCAATAAATGGCAACTTCTGTGACCATCATTTACACATTCCATACAGAAATTCCAAATATTTTCGTCAAAATGGGTACACGAAAGAGTGGGTAGTAGTGTATGATCACTAAAAACCACATGTCGATTTATTATTCATTGTAAAACAACTATTGCATTCAGCATAGGCAACTGAAGAACTCGGCTTTCTTAACATCTTAACATATGCAAGAGAAAACTTCCGGAGAAATGCTGTAAAATGTTAACTAAAAGTTAATTTTTGCTTATGATTTTAATTTTCGTAAATCGAAATCCTTCTTTAATTTAACATTGAGTTTTAGTATGTGACGTCATACGGGAATGAGGGGGGTGGAAATCAACGCATATAAAAACTGCAAAGAACATGCAATACGTACAATGCAATACAATAAATTAAAGGATTAATGATAAGAAAACAAAACGAGCAAGTTTCATCTACCACATTTTTTTCCGCGAAACGAGCAAATTTTTTGGCAACAAAAAAGCCAATTTTGAATTTGAGTAAATCCTTTAAATTCCTATACTTTCCAACTTCAGTATGCAATAATTGCTTTGTAAGGGAAAAAGTAGAATATTTGTAAATGCCACTACCCTGCGCACCGTTACCATATAGGTATATCATCATCGAGAACAAATCAGTAAAGACTGGGTAGTATGTCAAAACACAGTGTGAAATATTGCTTAATGATGATCCCAAACGAAGATGCGTGAGTCCAATAACACAGAAGCACACACGCGATGAGCATGTGTCAATACAAAACGCTGCCAGTCATCATCGCCACCGGTTCATGTTCCATTTTACACGGATGCAAGTTGCACTGCACGTTTCATTGCATTTTGAAACGCAAAACGCAACCGTCAGTGCAACATTAACAACAATTCCATTTATTAAGTCCAGTTTACTCGTACTTACTAACACACTATATTAAAAGGCATGCTGGGGAAAAAGTCTGTCTGTCCTTCTGTTAGTATTTACTATATCATCTTAACGCTACATCCCACACAAGAAATTTGGTCAACACATTCATAATTTGGTCGATGGAAAGAACCAAAATGATTTTGGTTCAAAGTTGGTCAAACGTCTACAATTTTACTTAAAACTATGGGCTGAAATTTGGTGAGCAGCAGGTTAACATTTTTATGTGCAAACAGGTTACAAAATCAAAGTTTTTTTGCTTTATATTAGTTTGCTTAAAACTCAAGTTATACAAATTGTACTTTACACCTCGAATTGTAATATCCAGGGGAGCCGAATGGTAATTTCCTTTCATTTTTAACTGGTACTTAGTTTTACAGATTAGTAGGTTTAGTATTTTATTCAATAACTACTAAGTTATATTTACTGTTGTTGCAATCAATAATATTTTACTGAGCACGGTAAGCAGCAATATTTGAAGTGCTAATGAATACTGACTCAACATAGATTTTTTTCTCATGAACATTTCAACGTGGAGGTGTAGTTTATGGATTAGTGTTTTTTGGCCTGACAAGACAACCTAGAAAGAGAGAGAGAGCGAGATATGCAGTTGTAATTTTCCCTTCTGACTGATGATGCTTCTCCAATTCATAATACTTTGCATTTTTTCCTGGTGCAATAATAAGCAATAAGAATACTCTTTACGATTTTTACGTATCTTTAATATGCATTACTCATCAATGAGACTATGTACAACATAAAATACGAAAGAAAAACTAGAAGATTACAGACGCTATAAAAGAAAATCTATTTAATGTTCTTATGTGACAAGTCTTTAGTAAAATGGTACGTGCTCCGGCAAGAAAAAAGGAAGTGATCATCATAATCAAGTTCATGATGGTAATAATATTGGCGATGGTGCTCATTGATCATTCTTTTATGATACTAATAAAGTGGCGTTACATGATGCTTCAGCTTCAGAAAGCAAAAAAAGAAGCTGAAAAAAGCTAACATCATTGGTTGAGAAAAAAACGACAATGAAATGTTTATTAAAGGATATCTGATAAAGATAAATCATTTCATTTTATTATTGCTATTTCTCTTTTTTTAATTAGGAAATAAATATTTAATATAAAGAATGTTTCTTTCAGAATTAGTTACGTCTCGTTAAAACATTGCATATATTTCAACAAAATATAAATTTTGTTCGCCGGAAAATTATTATGTTGGCTGTTTATTTTAAAGCGAATCATGAATGTTTTGTAACGTTCGGAGAAATTTTAGATTTTCAAAGAAAAAGGCAGCAAGAAATCATGAAAATGCTTTCATTACACCCTATACCCTCCCAGAAAGCCAATTAATTTCAGCCAAAAATTATAACACCAACCTCCAACACAATAGTTCTGACTACTGCTAAGATGTAAATTTGTAAATAATTAAAATCCTGAAATGTAATATGGTTGTTTTTGTATTACCTTTGATGGAGATTAGTTTTCTATGAAGACCTTTTCGGTGGTCTTTAGCTTTGATTAGATGACTGCTTGTGATAAGAAAAAAACTTCCATTTGGACATTGTCGTCATGGTAATAAAATGAATAGAGTAGAGTGTTGAAATATGCACATTAACTTTTGAAGCTTGCAGTCACTTGTTTACATTGCAACAAACGTTTTACTGACAATGGACTGGCATGGTGTGAGCGGTGCCAAATGGGAGATAAAAATATTACAATAACTAGTTGATGACCCTTTGTGAACAACGAGAAATTTTATAAGCAATCTTTTTGAAATAGACAATTTGGCTTAAGAGTGTGAGAGTGTGTTAATTTTGCAGATATTAATTTGCTTAGATCTTTAAAGTATACGAATGATCAATTGAAATTGAAAAAAAATTGAAATGGACCTTTCTAGTCAGTTGAAATGTCAAAATTAATATTTTTGACTAAATGTTGATTTCTCTCAATCAATTAAGAGCACATTCGGATTTCTTTGATTGGATATGCTATGAAAGCTCATCGCCACTAAATGTGTAATTATTCGTTATGATACAAAATTCAAAATTGTTCACCTGGATTACGCAGATTTTGAACATCCTATTTTTTCAATCAAAATGTCCGGCGAAAGACAAGAAAGATCCATATTAAAATGACTGAGTAAAAATGTTTGTGCACATTATGAAATTATATATACAGATATGCATAAGTAAGATCATATATATTCAAGTCGTGCAGCTCCAATAAGCATTGCATTTTTATTGTTGGCAAGATGATGAAGAATATGTGAAAGAAGAGAAACCGTTTTTTTTACTAAATGAGCGTAGTATGGAGACGCGTCGCGACAATAATATCAAGGTATTATTGTTATTGCAAGGCATTTGGCGTTTTTGTAAAGTTTTCAAGAAACTTGAATTAACTCTGACCAGTTCACAGGAGGGAAAGAGATATTGAACCTACCCGCTTGAATGTATGTATATAGTTCGTGGAGAAATTGTGGCTGCGCGTTAAAAGCATCTTGAAGAAAAGGTTATATATGAAAACATGTTCGTTTCACCATCATCAACAAACCTAAACCACTCACCTTCTTTCTTATAATATTTATAATCATGCAAGCTTGCCTGGTCCGTAAGCTTTTTCCAAATCCGGAGCAAGAGCGGCGATCCATATTTGGAATCAAATAAATAGAAAAAGGGGCAACAATACTTGCAGGACCAAAATTCAACTCATTTTCCATGGCTCAGTCAACGATGAGAATCTTATAGAAATAGCTAGGTATACTTATAAAATTTATACGTATGCATTAATAGCATACCTGAGCGAAAAACTAGAATAGAAATCATTCTGATTTTGATGCATATACCTGAATTTTATCACCACTGTTGTCGTATTATTATAACAAGTACACCACCACTACCGCATCATCGTCAGAATGTTAAGACGGATCAAAGCGAGTTTGTTTTATATTACAACATCACTCTTGTCTGGTCCGGGCGCATGTTTCAGAATGAACTTTTTTCGTATATTTCAAATTCTTATTTAAAATGTGCACTGTCGTGTGTTCTTCAACTGTCAGGCATGCAGTTTTACTGTGATCTTATTTAAGTTTTTTTTATAAATATGCGACTGGTGCAATAACCAACTCAAACTTCAAGGTAGTAATCATGATTTAGCTGTGATAGCGGTGTTGGAGAAATAGATTCTCACTGTATTAATGACAAACCTGCCGGAGACCCATATTTGACTTCTCTATTGAACTTGCTGGTATGTATATACATATATGTATGTAATCAAGAAAAGCACATGGTTTTGAAATGAGAAAAAGTCTTGTTCAATTTACGCATTCCTTACAGAATTAAAAGTTGTGCTGGAGGACAGGTAAAAAATAAAGGGAGATTGAGTTAATTAATAACATAACATCACATTAAGATATAAATAGGTAAAGAATCAAAGATGTAAAAGGAAAAGGGTAAACTGATGCATCGTTTCAGAATCCTCTCCGGTGATTCTGTAATTGTGCCCATAAAAACACATTATCATAATCGTCAGAATAATCCATTCAATTAAAAAATGTAACCTGCTTGTCGAACAAATGCAACTAATATATATGTATTTATGTACCACTTTAAATGCGGACATTGAAGTCGGTCAGACAAGCACATAGGGTATCCAGGAAATATTTAAGTACCAGGCCTACAAATAAATGAATATGAAGTGGCAATGCCACGAGCTGAAAACTGAAATTATCGGCCGGCCGGTGAGCCTTCATCATGGCTCATTCATGACGAATTAATTTGTTACGTTCGAACATGGTTGCATGGTGAGATTAGTTCATATTCCAGTATTTTTCCGTCATAGTGTGTACCCATATAGTAGCTGAGATTGAGATGACTTTCAAAAGTGTGGAGAGATTTGATGAAAATAAAGTTATGCTATTGTTTTAAGAACTACGAACGTATTCTTTTTGTAATATTTACGTGTACCCTTAATTGATGCAGCAAGTAACATTCATTAAAAACACATAGCACACCAAAGGAAACTGTGAGATATCAACAAAAATATAATCACAATTTTTTATTCTGACAAAAATCAAGCTTGTTCCTAAGGATTATATGATTATATTGTAATGATTAAATGTTCTACCAACCGTGAAACTCATTTAAGGTCGCGGCTTTTGTGTACATAATGCTGTTATTATGAAACTAGGTGGGAGGCCCGTAACATTATGACGGGCTGCTAGATAGGGGTGGGATATCACAAAACCCATCTCTCTAACCCTAACCCACGTTCTAACCCCCGCCTTTT
>JAQFZH010000488.1:0-32018 GCA_034695485.1 Entomobrya nivalis | reverse complement strand
ATGACTCCACTTATGTCTCGCCAACGCCTGAGCTCCCCCTAGCGGCCTGCCACACACATCACAAGCAAAACCCATCCGGTGCCCTAAGACGTGATCCGAATACTGTTTAAATCCTCCCAAATTGGAGCCGCATTGAACGCACTGGAATAAATTTAAATGTTGGCCCGCCACGTGATTGTACATGAAGCTGTCTACTGGGTGCCTCGAGTTGTGGGCGGGCTTGGCCCGCCATCCGCAGTCCCCGCACTCCAAAATTATTACATCTTCATCCGGGTTATCATCGGTATCCTTGGACTCGTGAATTTTTATGGGGACGCCTTCCAGGGATAGTGTGTCGGCCAAGGGGTCATATTCCAGGAAATGGAGAAGACGGGGATCAGCGACCTCTGCTTTTCCGGGGGTTTTTGGCTTGCGAGTGGGGCGGCGGAATTTTTTATGGATTATTCGCTGGATGAGTTTACGTTTTAATTTGGACATTTTGTGGAAGTTGATTTTTGACATGACTTTGGTGTAGGCGGATTTTCGACCTTTTTTGGAGGTGTCATTGTTGTCAAGGTTATCTTTTTCTTTTTTGATTTTCTCTTTGATTTTTTTCTTATTTTTTCGACCGTAGTTTTCCCCGTCGTCTTGATCTTGGTCATCGTCAGTACTGCCATTGGAGGAGGATGATGACATGCTTGACTCACTTTCACTACCAATTAACTCGTCATCTTCGTCCAAATAGAAGTCGGTATCGGAGGTATCCGAGAAATGGTCTTCTTGGAGGGAACCAGTATTGCTTAGAATTTCCATGTCGTTATCATCATCCACCTCCCTAGCATCTCCATCCCCTCCTATTTTGCTTTTTGGTTTCAATTTTACAGCTGAAGAATGACCCATAAATTTATCCGTGACCATAATTTGTTCAGAGATCACTTCCGGTTCAAAGTCGTCGTCGTCATCATCCTCATCCTGGAATATTGGAGGGATGTCTTGAGGCTGAATCTCAGCTGTTGGCATCATCACTGCTTCATCAATTTCCAAACTATCTTTTTCCAAAGGTTCCTCTTTTATTTCAGTCAAAATTGCAAATTCCGATGATGATGGTGGTGTAACATCAGCTCCTCCACTTCCGATTCCCTCCAACATTAATTTACTTTCTTTCGCATGTCTTTGCTTAGCACCAGCACCACCACCCACTCCTCCATCTCCTCCCACTTGATTTTCTACTTTAACCGAGTCCACCAGAGGCACCAAAACATCCTCCAAGACTTCTTCTCCTCCATCCCCTCCAAAATACCGTTTTCTTCCTCTTTTCTTCAACCTTTTCGACTTCCTTCTTGTTATATTCTTCCCACTTTGTTTTTCTTGTAGATCTTGAGCAACTAAAATAATTGCACAAAAAAAAACTAATTAACTTACATGTTTACTTTTTTTTAATTCATCATTAATTATTTTTATCTTCAATTTACCAAACCGAATAGAATCCCTCAAAATTTTCACAGCCACTTTTGGATTTCCCAACTCTGCACCTTTTTCGTCTCCCTCCATCCTTCCTCCAGTCTCCTCCAAATTTCCCTCCGACCCATTAACAATCTCCTCCATCCTCCTCATCTCCATCCAAAACTCCTCCAATCTCCTCTCCAACTTCCTCTTCTCCTCCTCCACCTCCCTCTGTAGTTGCCTCACCCTCTCCTCCACCTCCCCCACTCCCTCCTTCCTCTCCATCACCACCTTAATCACATCTCCACATCCCCCACAAACCGGTAACCTCTCAATCACCTCCAAACTCCCCCTCTTTAAACCCCTCGTCTCCTCCTTATCCAGTTCCAGCACCTCTCTCAAAAATCTCCCAAACCACCTCTCAAAATCCCCTCCATCCCTCACCTCCTCCCTCTTATCCTTCGCACAAACCACACACAAAGTTAACAACTTATCATGCTGCTTTATAATCAAAGGTGAAAGTAGATCCAAAGGAGGGACCTCCTTTTCCACCGCCTCCACCTTACCTTCCTCCATACCAACTTCAACTAATTTAATTAGTACCCAGTTTAATTATAAATTAATATTTTTAATAGTTCATATTAAATAGGCAGTTGTTGAGGAAGAACACGTCGAAATACAAACACCAATATATTCAGCTGTTGTAATACTAGCAGTGCTTGAAATATAACCACATCAAAAATATACACAAACAAAATCGACTATATACTCGTTATGTTAACGGAGCAAAGCTTGTGGTCTGCCGTGCTCTTGTACATACCCACCCATCAACTTATATACTTTCGTTTCATTTTTCATACAGCTTTTTGGTCTTTGTTCATTTCCATTCGTTTTGCTATTTACCAAAAAAAACATAGCGTCGTTGTCGATGCGTCATTATACCAGCCAAAGTATATTTAGAACTTGATATAATGCAAAAACAAGCCAATATTCTTAAAACTATGTAATCGAATTGCGAATTTATTGTAATTGTTCATATGTTGATTTCATGTTTTGATAACTTGAGTGTTTTTTCAGTTCAATTCTAAAAATAAATATTAAATATAGCCGCTTAATTAATTGAATAGGTAAAACCATAACGTTTTTTTGGGGGAATAAATCACAAAGCTTGTTAAAAACAAGTAAAATATATGTTTGCTTAAATTCGATATCTGTTTATCAGTTAATATTCGGTTTTGGTATTGTGTAGCATAGTTAATTTAGCTTTAACTTCATACATTTATTTGATTTATTATACAGTGGTTTGTTAGAAACATAATTCAACAAATAAAGTATCTTGGGTCTGAATTACAGAGCTTGCTAAAAAAAACCATCATTAAATTGGATTCTAATTATAGGAGTATTTTTGAACAAGAAACTCGACTACACGTGGCATACGTTAGTTTATTACATAGCTGAAAAGCGAAGCTCAGTTGGTAATGACTTTAAATACAGGGATTGTCCGTCTTTCTGTTTGTCAGGACGATAACCCAAGAATATGTTGATCGATTTCACTCAATTTTGACATATAGATCAACGATGGACAAGGGCTAGAACCATATTGCTTTTTAACCCCACCCCTAGATCAAAGGTTTTCAACCTGTTCATATTGTACATTTTAATAGCGCAATAAAAAGCTTTCTTTGATATGATCACGAAATAAGGTCAAAGTGACCTCAGAGGGTCAGAAATCGGTGTTCAAGTTTGCAACCTCAAATATATCTCATGTGACATATCAATGAAAAGCGCTTTTTATTAGCAACAACAACGGCCAATGCTACTTCGTTATGGTCGCTGTCACAGCATATCTTAATTTAGTTTGTAAACGTTGTATCGGTTAAGGGTTGTACCATATCTGCTAATTTTTACGTAAGCTAGTAAAATCTCTAAAGATAGGAAATCTATACATACGATATGTATAGGTGCAATTTATCATGATAATAATTATAAAGTTACAAAACATGTTATAACATTGGAACTATTATACGCTAGTTTTAGATCGATAGCCAATATGTTATAAAAAATACATTTGTCAGGTTGGTTACCATTAGAATGCTAAGAAGGTTAGAAGCATTTTAGACAATGTTGGTTGTTCTAATCCTTAATATTAACTTTTCTTGTGTCATTTTGACGATAGCTTGTAATTTGTATAGTGTTCGGGAAAGTAATTTTTACCGTTTTCCTTAAACAAGTTTCAGGGCCATATATAAAACGACTTTATTTTAATGGGTTAAAAAATGTTTTGATAATATTCCCTTAAAGTTTTTTTTTTTCTGAGAAAAACAATTCAAGTTGGTTACCAACTGCAGTTGATAAAGTATTCACTTTTGAAAGCTTACAACAAACAGGTTTGTCCATACATATCAAGTTGACAAGTGAACTATAAAAGTATGGAACATTTCAATAAAGTGTCAAAAAACGACTTGTCAAACTTTATCAATAAAATTAAAATAAACAACAAAAATAATTCCGGATATAAGGAATTTCCTCATACGTTTCCGGAGAAGCGTACAGTTTACTTATTGTTCGACCTTAATTACACCGTTACAAAAAAATAATCATGTTTATTAAAAATGGTATTCAGGTTATTCAAATAAGTTTCTATTTTTCGAGTCAAATTTTAAATGCCCTTCCACTTCAATTCGAATATAAGCAGAAAGGAGGGCTAAACGTTGTTGAAGTACCATTAAGTCGGCAAATACGAAAATGGATTGCAATTTTAGTTGTCTCTTTTCTAATAAATAGTCATGAATTATATAATTTATTATACAGAAATCCTAAAAATCTCGTAACTATTTTCTTTCAAGGATTTATTCTCCTTTCAAAATTTATTGCGCTTATGTTCCTAGTAACGTATACCCAAAAGAGTAAAGAGATCGCACACTTGTTTAACTGCATGCTTCAAAATTGTCACGGAGAAGAACTAAAAACTTTGTCTAAAAAAGCAACGTTCCGTTTCGAAATAAAAATAAGAGCTTATTTTTGATAATCCTGCTAGTTTCATCGTTGGGACCTGGAATATTTTTTATTGTATGTTTACCTCTTGTTAGTCTCGCACTCCCTTGTTTACACGACGAAGGGCTTATAAGTAAAAGTCTTGGTTTTACATGTAACTCAATATTGTTCCGAGTTGGAATTTTTCTAAACCAGGTTATTGTACTTGCTCCCGTAAGTGCAATGGCTTCACTAGTGGCTTCTGTTAGCTTGTTTACTTTAAACGAAATTAGCACGTTTTTGCATAATTTATGGTAAGTTTACAAAGTTTTGTTATAAAATATATTAAAATCAAAATATTGTTTAGTTTTTAATTGTTATTTTTTTACAGGCTTCTTGCGAAAAATGTGAAATCAGAAATAAAACAAAGACAAATTGGATTTCTGTATCGCCAAAGTCAAATTCTGGTAATTTTTATAAATCAAAGTTTCCAGTCCAGCTTTTGGCCAACAATACAATTTTTGGGGGGTCTTTGTGATATTGGAATGCTGTATATTTTATTGATAGCTTATGACATAATGCCTTTGGCATTTTCTGTAATTATTGGTTTGATGATGAGTACAATAGCGTTGGTGATTTGTTTGATGTTAGATATGGGTAGCAAGTCTATTCTGTATACATCGAAAATTGCTCTCAAATCTAAGCACTGGACTGGATGTATATGGTCTCGTAAGTTTTTTCGAAGTTGTCCATTAATCGCTATAAAAGTTGGTGAATTTCATCTAATGGACAGAGATAGAGCTCCATCATTTATTAGGTTTGTATTGAAGCGTACATTTTTGTTAGTTTTGAAGACAAAGTTAAGTGTTGAATATGGTAGTAATTTAAGTGTACATTTGCCTACTGGCTGAAAGTTTTATGATTAAATATGTACAAATGTTTGTTTTTAATCACCATAAGTAAATACAAAGTACTGCTTGATATACATTTTAATAATTTTGGAGTATCATGAAATGCCCTTAATATTTGAGCTTCATGCCTTAGTTTAAATGTATACAAGCACGCATTTATATGCATCCTAACAACCGTAAAAGGTTAGAAAATTAAACGACTTTAAGTACTAATTCACGATGTTTAGTAAATGATATGTACAAGCAACTTGCTGTAAAAGTAATATTGTGAAATGTAGACAGCCTTGTAAAAATAAAATAGTCTGGGTTGGTGAAAAACACTAAGGTTTGATAATGTGTCGAAGCTTCCGTCATGGAAGTACAGTCAAGGTTGCTAAAAGAGGGTTGGTATTTTAAATTATTAATGTACCACAATATTTATTAAGTATCAAGTTCTTCAAATTTCAAATATACATTTTCTTTGAATTCCATAATAAACAAACCGATACATATTTTGTTATAAGATACGTACTTCACGATAAATAAATGTTGCGTCTACTCAAAATGACTACATGGTTTTTTCCACGTTTCAAGCTAAACCAGAAAAGTACGTAAACATATTTTAACTGATAGCTGTTTTCTGTCTGCATGCCAAAAACCGTCCGTAAAATTTTGCTTGCTGTCCATAATCTCCTTGGTGATTGTTCCAATAATAATTATCCAAGCTATTCATAAATCTCTACTATATCACAATAACAACTATCAGGAGATTGTTACAAGATGGATGCTCCTCTCAGTGGTTATACCTTCAATTTTTCACTTACATTATTGTCAAAAAATTGCACCTCAATTGGCTGGTTTCCTAGCTGGCAGGCTAATTCAATTTGAACAAATGTATCCAAAAAGGTTGAAGAAATTTAAAGAATTGTCTTCTAAAAATTTCTTGGATATTGCTATGCTAGAGAGGAGACCAGTGACTCAAGTCATCATTCATTTGGAGCTGTAGTTGGTTTATATTGAACAAATCCTCATAAGCCTTCTGTGGCGGGCTATTGGCTTATACCAGAACCGTCTGAACAGAATGGAAATGGATACCATAGCAACCTTGTATTTGGTAGCAAGCTGGTTGTGTTGGTAATCAATTATTGGGTTTGGAGTTTCATAATCACAATGTCTCTATTTGTGGTCGTAATATTACACTATCTGTGTGTGGCGACTTTGCTGAAAAAACTTAGAAATGTAAGCTATCTAAATAAAATTTCAAAATATAAAATAGATTCCCATATGAATGGTTTATTAATAAATAAAAATGTATGAATTCTTAGCTTCTTGACCTGTGGAAATAAATTCAGAAGAATATCGGCTTATAACAGAGAAATCCTTTTTCGACATATTCAATGCTTGGTTGCATTGTTCAATGAATTCCATTCTGGACCAGTAATTCTTTTCACTCTATTTGGAACAGTTGTAATAAGTGGGTTTGCTTTGGCAATACTAGTTAAAAGGTTAAGTTCAGATTGGATTTTTGTGCTGTCAATTATAGTGACCGTCATTGATTCTTTCATGATATTTGTGGGGATATTTGGTCAAATGGCGATATTATACAGTATGTCAGTCAGAGTCGTTCATGACATCAAATGGAAGCGGAATTTTGATTTGAGCAATTCTGGTGGGATAAGATAAATGGGAACGCAAATTTTATGAATCGTGTGCTCCATTGAAGATCAAGTTAGGTTCTGGTCATTATTCAGATGCATCATCGCCATTGACTTGTATGATGAATTCTATTGAGCTTTGTGTAAATTTAGTAATGTTAAGGTAAACGTTTAAAATTGCATCTTTGCTAAAAACATTAAATTAAATGGAATTTCATCTCAATTATAACCTAATATGGAGTGTAGTTTTTTTGGAAGTTAGTCTTCAAAAAAATGTGCTGAATAAATTTATAATCGATTTTATCATACGGAAAACCTACATTTATATTGGCCAAAATGACGATTTCAAATGCTCGATTATAAATTTCTTGTGCGAATCCTTGAAAACAAATGTTGACACTCATTAAATCATTGTATCGTCTCGAACTCTTAAAAAGCATAAAATCAACCCTAAATGTAGCTTCTGAAGGAAATTCAAATCAGTATTTCGCAACCTTGTTTTGCCTGTAAGACTTCTTACTACAAATTCTTTGCCACTTTCATTGAGGGTGCAACGAAATCTTAAAATATAACATAAAATTATCTAGTATAAATTTTGTGTAAAGCCACGCTACGATTCTGTGATTACTTTTACATTCTGAAAATACCGGATCGTGCTGATGAAAAGTTGCACACAATTCAAAGTTACTATGCGTATTTTTTGAATGGAAGATTTCTAGGTGAGTATATTTTTTAATTGCTACATTTATCTAGCAAATTTGTCTGCAAGTTGGAACTAATTTCAAGTTCTCATTTCATCCTTACTGTTGGACATCGAACGGTGCCCGGTAAAATGAAAAACAAGGTAAAATTCTATCAATTCTATTTCGATCATTTTTGGTGAATAAAATATGTGTAAAAGTTTTGCCGCAAGATGTCCCAGTGCATCCCGAGAACAAATCGGAACTAGAGTCTTAAAACAAGTGTATTTAGCTGAAGGATTTTTAGTACAAGCCTACGAACTCCTTCTTACTTTCATCTATCCTTGCCATTTTTGTAGCTAGATTGAAAACTTGTGATTCTAACGAGTGGTAAATAAAAACCTAAAAGTGATGCTCAAATTTGTTCAAAATACAGTACATACTGTAAATTATAAGCGATACGTTACCGTACACTAGCCAAACTTTCTCCGTAGTAAAAAGCAAGTGGTATCAGGCTTGCATCTACCAGTCTATGAGTGAAAGTCGACAGACAACGGTCGGTGTTCCAGAAAAAGTGAGTGTTGCATTTTGTGCTGTGGTAAACATTGAAATAAGACATACTACATGAAGGGGCTTTTTGAGAGCCGTTTTAGGTCTTGGATACTTTAAAAATATTTTACAAAGATTGTTGAAAGGTTTATTGGAGAAATTGAGGTATCGTTTTTTTGTGAATTTGAGCAAAAGTTGTATTTAAAAAATCAATATTTTTAGGGATGGATTTACAATAAATGGTTTATTAAGATTTTTGACGGACCAACAATTTTATTAGATGGCAATAAGAAATGTCTTTATCTAAATTAATTATCTAATTTTGAATCCTTATTCGCTATCCAAATTGACAGGATTTATTTTGTAGACCGAATATGTACTTGTTCTTTTAGTTATCATTTTACTTTTTCCATAAGAAAAAAAAATGATGCACGATAATATTCCTTTCCGGATTATTGACACACTCACGTTCGCCAGTTTTATTCCAACACTTCTTAAATACAACGCCAAAAAGAAAGAAGCACGAGCTTTAATTTTTTTTGTCTACATTTGAAGCATAAAGCATACACATGACTAGATATTATGCCAAAAGTTGAATCATTTTAAATAAATATGAGGAATCCCACCATTTGTTGTTACCAATGGAAAAATCATTGTTTTTTTCATCGTCTTTTATTTTCATTTAACTAATTTGGCTTCAAAGCTTTTTTACACGCTTTATCCGTATGATTCTTCCAATAAAACAGTATGGTAAAGAATATGAGATACAACGTTAGTACACGCAACGTTTTTTTATGTCACCAAACGCAAAATTGGCTTTTAGAGGTGACTGAGCACTAAAAACTAACCAGAAAGACCAAATGCCATTTATGCATATTGGCAATTAATTTCTTTCAATGTCGTCGAGAATGTACAAAAGTTCCTTGAACGTTAAATAGGACGAACTTTATCTTTGCTTGTTCATGCAAGCTTCGTAGCATCAAACTTCAAGTATCAAGGAAGTTTTGTACAGTCAACACTTTTTTACTGTTTTACCTTTAGTATTTTAGGAAAAATCAGTTTAAAAAATACGAATACGTCTATGCACTTATATTTTCTATGTGTACTTTGCGATCAAACATGAAATCTTTTACAAAATTAATGAATAGCTTAATTAATCATAAATGCAAAATATTTTTTAACTGATCACGTAAGCAAAGTTAGATGAGCGATTTGTTTTTACAAACCTGGAATCACGGGTTTACTGAGAGAGAAACCTGGAATCTTCTGAGAGAATGGAATAGTAATGTGTTATTTGGAAAGATTGGAATATGAATGATATTGATTGCGATAATGATTGCGAAATAGTGAATGATATTTATAAACTAATAAGCAGTTTGTCTTATTATAAAGTTACTTAGAGTAACACCAAGAAATTTCTTGAATGAATTTGAGTGTATTTGAATATGATATGAATATGTAGTTGATTGCGTGTATGCAACTTGTGAACATGTAATACAACTGCGCATGACCACTTGTGTTTATTAATGACTTGTAAATATAAATAAATAATGATAAGTAAACAATACAAGTGATCAACAAAGAGAGTTATAAATTCGTTTCATACATATTTTATAAAGCAATCTAATTTTTCCCCCTTTACGTCAATGAATACCAGATTGTGAATGAAATTTAATACAAAACATAAATCAAAGTAGGTTTACTCAATCGTGTCAAATTTTTATGCGTTATGAGTTTATTCAATGGAACTGGTTAGCCTCTTAGTCATAAGAACGTTTTTCCACGTCAGCTTTAAGCGTTTAATATTCTCAGGTTTACGAGACGTGATTGATTGATTTCTCATTTGTTTGTTTTTTCGTTCAAACTCAGAGTTTATGACATATTGAATGTTATCTGTAAATGATTCATTAACAAATAGGAAAACTCTTTCTTAAAACAAAATAAACCAATTAAAATTAATAATTATTAAAATAACAAGCAATTCATAAACTCATCAAATTTCAATTCGCTTTGTTTGATTTTGTTGAGTGAATCGTGTCTCTACAGACGATTATTTAGAACGATGTAGCTGAAACAATGCGATTTATAGGGACGCTTGTGACGGTAATTGTTGTTGCATCTGAAAAATCCTTTCGAAAGATATGTCACTATTGAAGTTGACACACAATTTTTGAAGCTACGAGGCCACCTTGACAAGAAGTAACTTATGAGTATGGCTATGACTTGCCCTTGACCATAGTGAATCGACCCGCACACCAAATTTAAACTAAATTGGTCAACGCGTTTTTGAGTTATCGTTCGGACGGACAGACAGACAAACACGATAAAGTCAATGCTAGCTGAGCTTCGCTTTCAGCTACATAATAATTCTTCTTTCAAAAATAAATTAATCAATTTTACGTAAATATTACTTTCGGCGTTCCAAAAGAAGTATACAGTAATGTAGATCTAAAATCTCATTATACTATAATTCCAAATTATATACATATTTATTTACCTTTGGCCTAAATATGGTATATTTTATGGATTAAACTTTGCTTAAGAAAACACAATACGCTTTGAATACTTAAATTTGAGTCCATTTACGTGCAACTATTTCATAAACACTTAAAAAGGATTTACTCAATCATTCCCACGCCATCAATTCTGTTTTGATTTACTTTCAAATTCATTCAAGAAATTTGTAAAATAATTACAACAAGGAACTTAGTCATTACCAATCCCAATTAAAAATAAATTTTACCTAATCTTACGCGCATAGCTCAGTGAGTATATAAAAGTAAATTTGAAGTAGACTTAGCAACAACTTAGAACCATCTCTCCATACCTTGTGGATTATTATAATCTTAATTTCAATTTCGATTATACAAAAGCTCTCAAATACGTGAAACGTCCTGTGAAATTTACCAAAAACGTCGTTTATTAAAATCCATTGTATTTTTAAATTCCTTTAATATTTCAACAAAGTTTTTTCAGGTAACTAACTTTAAATTCAAAATATTCAAAACAAATACATTTTTCTATCGTCGCATTAATGGACAATACTCAGTATATTTTATATTTTATGTAACAGATTTTTAACTACAATCATCATGCTCGAATACGAAAATTTTATGCTCTCAAGCTTCCCGAAAGTCTTCAAGAAGCATTTCCTCGAAACTGAAGCCTCAATCCCAAGCCCCATCGAGAAAGCGAGAAAAAAGGCAATATTCTATTTGGAGTCTGAATGCAACGGGAAGTATGGTTTCTTTGCGGAAGCTCACGATAATGGGGACATGTCCTTAAGCAAATCATTCTTCAAGATTCCCACATCCTTCGACGCGGCCTTTCTCCTTCCCTACATAATGAACGAGGGAGTTGATCCCCTTGTCGTGGAAAATATAATCTCCGTTTTAAAACGAAGTCGACGATCATCCGGATTTTGGAACTTTTTTTTCGACCCCGACCACAAGTCCTATTCCCTAATACCAGATGACGTTGATGATACCGCGTTAGCTGCTCTGGTGCTCCACAACACGGGAAACCTAAGTTTAAACGAATGTCTCGTTTTAGGACAAAAGATTGGTAAGCATAAACTAGTCGAACCTAAAACTGAAGCGATAACAACTTGGATACCGGATCATGAGCGAGAAATAATATTCAGTCGTTATCAGCAAGTTCCCAAGCTTTGTGTAGGAGTTCTCACAAACTTGTTATGGTTTTTGGCTACAATTGGCATGGAAACGGAGCCCGAGTTTATTGACTCTCTCAACTATGTTGGCGTATTTGTCGATCAGCTGATTGAGAACAAGTGCAACGATGAGGTGGAACTTCCGGGAATGTGTTACTACACAAATAAGCATATACACTTCTTTTTCATTGCGAGATTTCTCCAAAAGTCGGAATATTCTAGGGCGAAATTTGGTCGAAAATTTGTGGATTTGTTAGTCTGCGAATTTGAGCATTTTGCTGCCAAGTCAAACTCGGAAGCGTTGGACATTGCATTTATGATTTTAGCGGTTTGGCACTTGAGTCTACATAAACAAGATGGTGAGCAAAACAAATGGCTGGCGAATGAAAGAGAAATTGAGGGGATACGTGAAAATATGAAAACGCTTTGCGAACGATTGTTGACCTTACAAGATAAAGAGGATGGGTCGTTTAGAGCTTGGGTGACTTATAGGTGGAACAATATGGGCCATTGGGGAGGTACCAAGGCTATGACTACTGGGTTTGTGCTAGCTGTATTGGGCATTTGTCAAAGGGAGATTTATGGAGAGATTGACCACTCGACTAAAGATATTTTAGCAGAACGAGCTCAATATGAAGATGAGGTATTCGAGGGGCAAGGATTGAAGGATTGGGATAAAAGTTGTGGGAAAGTAGTGGTGACGAAAGTCGTTAAAATTATAATATGAAATATGTTTATTTGTAGGAATGATTTTGATATAAGACTTTTATATATATTTTAATAGAAATGTAAGGTATTATGAAATAGTTAAAAAAATATATCTGAAGCAAAACTTTAAATAAATAAATATATAAATCTTTAAACTATAAAATAACTTTATTTGTTTGAAAACCCTCATGATATACAACATAAGGTTTTTTAATGCCTCAATCGCCATTGAGCTAAATGATCGTGACGTTCTTATAACATGAGTTCATTTTTGTTTCTAATGATATCTATATCAACTTGTCTTAATGACTATTTAACGTTTCACTGTAAATTAAATAGATTAGATTGTATTTTTATTTATTTTTTAAATTGTACAACATAAAATTGGCTTTATAAACTGATTTCCTAATCAATCTAATAAAAAATGATATATTTATAGTATGCACACAATATTGGCCAACAACTACAGTCAAAAATTTTAATTCATTTTATGTTTTAGCTATGGCTTTGTTAAAATACTGTTTCATTGTATAGTCCAGTTTTACGAATACCGATGACTCCATGAAGTCTTCATAAAAAACCCACAAAATTGGACATAATAAACTATGTCCAATCAAACCAGCAAGAACCGACTTCATATTACTTCAATGCTGAAGTAAAGCAAGACGGAATCTTTTATAGCCTTAACCAAAACTACTTGATGTACCGATTAGTACCGAATAAATAAACTCTAATTTTAAATATTCGACTCTAAACAAGCTTAAGTAAAATAACAATGTTTCTATGAATTTTATAACGGATAACCGTTTTTTTGCAGATTTAATTCATTTATTGATTGTCTGGACCCAATGGGCTTTGGTCTCATGAATATACCACTTAACTTCAACTTCAATGGCAACTCGGACTTCCAGATTATTGTAGAGCTGCCTTTATAGTTATTTTTTAATGTTATGAACAAACCATCTCGGGCTTAAACGAGTAAATATCAAAAGGAACGAGTGTAGGAAGAATAGCCCGCAGTGATACATCAAAACTTTTACTTTAGCCAACTTCTCTACTATAAAAAACAAGTTACAACTGCTTTTCACTAAGGTATTGTGCTAAAGCCGCAGGTTATAAAATAATAGCCAGCTGCAACCAACAACAAATAAACTTTATATTTACTTTATGTTAAATATTTTTCATGTTATAACATAAGGTAAATATAAAGTCATAATATGTATTATGTGTCTAAAAATTCGTACACCATCATTAGATATTACACATCACAATTTAATGAGATGTCTTCAGGTGCTAAAGTAATGTGGAGAAAATTCCCTTGTTGACCTGCAATTAGTGAGATTTATGTGGGCTCTTGCCATTATTGTAGCAGAAGGTAAATCTATCATTGCATGTTTGTGGGTATATAAGTCAATAGTACGTTATGCATGTACCTGCGTTTGCAGGACCTCGTAACATAGACTTTTGGCTTACAGTTAAAAAAGAGCAATCGAAGGGAAGTTACTATCCTTGTTATCAATGTCAACAAAGGTGAACAGCCAAATAAGAAATCATGCAAAAAATATAGTTAACTCTAATTGATTTTTTTTACTAATATGACATTAGGACCTTTGTTTCGTCACAAAGTAAAAAGTGAAAACGATCTAAACAAGAAAGCTTGGATATTAGACATGGACGGAAAAGGAAGCAGATAATAACGCAATTAAAGTTGAAGCATTCTAGAGCCTTTTTTGAAAATTTGCAACAGGAATTTAAATGATATTCCTAAAAGTATATTCACGAACGTCCAAAACATCGTCACCGGATAATGTAGCGTAGTACATAAAACATGTCATATATAAGGCAAACCAGTGTCCAGTGTAGTTGTAACTAATTAGAAGAGTAGATATGCATGTAAATTTTACGCTACACTAATAATTCCTTTTATGTTGAACTTTCCAGTTTTTTCAGGATGATTTACGAACGAACAACATTAATGTACACTTTGGGAATTCACAATGACGGATCAGGTTGAATCGAATCAAAAATCCCAGAGGAGGTTTATAATTTTGCTCAGGGTTGAAACATCGAACATCGAAAAGCTTTGTATTTACATTTGCTTATAAGTAGGTTATAAATAGGCAAAAATGATCGAAAGCAAATAACGTTGGACCACCGAGTATATTTTCAGATTTTACTACATAATCCCCTGAATATATGTACATGTTATATCCAAAGACCTGCAATTACAAAAAAAAATCTTTGATTCCTTGTAGAATAGTGGTACAATGCACATGGTTGCTCATTATAGCCATTACGTCTGGTTCGGTGAATGGTCCAGATCTATGTCACAATTACTTGTAAATGCCAAATAAAACACGACATCGAATTACTGCAAATGAACGTGATTTATTGTCCTGTGCTCTGTTTTAATGATGTCTCATTGTGATATATGATACTGGTAGCAATCTGCGTTATCCTCTCTGCCCCAAATGTTGAACACAGTTGTAAAAGCAAAATAATTGCAGTAAATAAATCCATCGCTTTCACTCACTGCATTAGTACAGTTTCTGATCAATATTGAGTAACAGTCTTAGGCTAGGGTGAAAACTATATACTACAGTATTTGTTTCCTTGCTTGTATTAGTTTGGGTTAATGAAGTGTATTGTTTTTAGGTATTTCTCCCACACGTTGTGCTGCATATTTGAAACAACGGTATCGCCAAGAAACACTCAAGATAATTAAAATCACAAATTGATTTCATTACTTAAATATTTCCACCTCAGTAATTCATGTCACCTTAAAAATAATAAACTTAGTTCTTTTGTTGGAAATGGACGTTATCCAATAAAAGAAAGGCTGTTCTCATTCTCAACGGTGCATTACTAGTTAATAGTCAAGTTAAACATGTTCACAGCTAATCGAAAATGGAAAAATTGCCATTTTTCCTGCATCTTAACAGATACATGATCTTTGTTTCATTTGAGCTTTGAAAAATTTACTTCTAGCCAATTGCACAACCCAATTTGAAACGTTTGTTTGTCTAATGTACGTAAATAATATGTTATCAAAATAGCTAATTAGTTAGTATATTTGTACCTGTTGTAGCTTGATTGACGTATCTTAGTTTTTTATGATTTAGTTTCGATTACATAACTTTGTCCAATTTATAACCAGTGAAATCAATGTCTTGGGATTTAGATTACACGAAAGCATGCCATATAAATTGGATCACGTTAACATTAACGTCAACATAAACGTTAATGATCATTTAAAAATATTTTGGACGTTTGTAGTGAATCTATTCATAACCCACTGATCAGTCATCCGTTCAAGTCAATCTAACCAATATCCCTCCACAGCAAAATGTATTCAATTAGTTTGATTACCACATCTAAACTGATATCAAGGTAATATCAAGGGTATATTTATCATTTATTAGTCATTAGCTTGGTTAATGATAACATTATTAGTATTTAGTATTCGTTTCTTGAAAAAAAACACTGAAATTCCGCCTCTGAACCCATCATCCAGCTGATAAAATTTGACTGAATGGATGACAAAACTAGTCGTCATTTTACATTATAGGTAATTCTGCACTTCAAATATTTAAATGCCATCAATATTTTATTATTAAAAATTATTGCTGCCGTTTTTCATAATTGCTTATTTTTTACTATACGCATTTTATTGTCAGCAACCAAGTTAAATCTGTAGCTATCTTTAAAAAGCTGTATTGCATATATGATTGTTTGAATAGCTATTTATTCAATAAGGGCTGAGGGTTTAAAAAATGCGATTCTTCTGAAATGTCCCATCCTAAAAAAGCAAAAATAAGCCAAAGTCGCCACCCGAAAAAGCCCTAGCATTGCAGCACGTCCTGATGTATGTAATCTATGTATATGTATGTATATAAGTATTGTACTTTACATTATGCATTTTTACATTTTACATGTTTAACTGTCATGCAAAGCATTAAGACAACAAAAGCAAGGGATTATATTTTTTATTGAATTTTGAAGTACCCAAGTTTTTTTGTGGACCAACGAAGTACCTACCATATCTACGCACTACGAACGTACAGGCTTACGTTATACGAAAAAATATATTGAATTGTTCAGTTTTTTCAGGATCTCAACTAAACTATCCAAGGATTTATTCCGAGTAATCCATATAGTCTAACCCAAGCCAATCATTGCCCCGGGATAAAGTAAATTGATGCTGGCAATTGTACAATAACTCACTGGTTGAATATAAAGCCGGTAAAAATTGAAATATTAGTTCTTACTTGACTTAAAGTCGTCAAAGTAAACGGTTGTTATTTTTCTGCTGTTTTCCAAAGAAGAAACTTTTTAACTCTAAACATTTTTTAACAAAGTTGGAGCAAGATGAGATCAAAGTGGAAGTTTGAGCTATTTTTCATCATTTCATTACACGGTAATACGATGTGATCTGTTTGCATTGATTTTTAACCTTTATCCTACAATATAATACCTTTGAAGAAAAAAAAATATTAGGAAATTATATATATTTATTATATTTTTTTACAGGTTTACACACCATCCAAGCTCAAGAGACTCCTACATGTCACCCTTTGGATCCCCTCAGCGCTGCCGAAATCTCGCAAACTGTATCAATCGTCAATTCTCAGTTTCCTCCCATGCACTCCCTATCCCCTCTTGGCAACTGGGCATTTTACTGGATCACTTTAAAGGAACCCGAGAAATCCATTCTTTTACCATATTTTCTCCAAGACAAAGACCCACCTTGTTCATCCCCTCAAATTCCTCGACGTGCCTTTGTCAACCTAGTAGAAAAGGAACAGAACATTGTCACCGAACTCATAGTCAATCTAATGTACAGTACAATAGAAAGCATGAAAGTGATTCCACGAGGAACTCAGCAAACATTTTCTTCACAAGAGGGTAATCTTTCAGATGAGATTGTAAAAGCGGATCTACGGATACAGGAGAGATGTCTTCAAATGGGGTGGACTAATATGAGTCTGGTGGTAACCGCAGATTGGAGTGTGAATTCTAGGGAGGATACTCCCCAGCTTAAAAATGCTATTCGACCATGCATTGTGTTCTTTTATGGAACATTATTTGATGGGGATAACCATTTAGGTAAAAAAATTAAATACTTAAAAAAATTATTACATTAATTTAATTAATCTAATTTTTATCAATATTTTTTTTTAATTTATAGCTCATCCCTTCGATTTCGCTGCATACGTGGACCTAGCCACACAAAAGGTCCTTTCAATATTAAACCTTCCCACCCACACCGACTTTGACGTTAACAACCGTGTTGGCAACGTGTGTCCAAAAACTCCCGCCAATTTCAATCCAGCTTACCTCCCACCAAACTTTTTGCGCAGGGATCTTCATCCCATTGAATTCCTCCAGAAAGAAGGTCCAAGCTACAGTATTCGTGGAAATGAGATTTCCTGGCAAAAGTTTAAAATTCGAATAGGATTCAATGCAAGGGAAGGTCCCATCATTCATCAAGTCAGTTACAAAGATGGGTCCTTAAGACGACCCCTATTTTACCGAATGTCCATCGCAGAGTTTTTCGTCCCTTATGGCGATCCCCGACCCCCATTTCATCAAAAGTTTGTATTTGACGAAGGTGAATTCACCCTCACAAAAAATCTTGCCGACCACAAGATCTCTGGGTTATGTCGTGGAGGTGTGGTCACCTACATGGACATAATTTTACATGACGAACAAGGTAACATAATAACCAAGCCGAATGCCTTTTGCATTTATGAACAAGATTCTGGTATCCTCTGGGCTCACAAGGGGCGCAACGCTCGTGTGATTCACACAAGATCCCAACGTTTAACAATAAGCATGATGGCGTCCTTTAACACTTATGACTACCAATTCTCTTGGAATTTCTACCAAGACGCTAGTATCGAATTTAAGACAGAGCTTCATGGCGTATTGACCGCGCAACTAATTGCACAAAATGTGACAGATTTGGATGGTCTGGGTACTCCCATCTTTCCTCAAATTAATGGACAGTATCATCAGCACTTTATTACGGTTCGTTTGGATCCCGAGTTGGATGGGAATGTGAATAGTGTGTCAACTGTGGATGTTGCAGTACTTCCGGACCCTACAGGATCTCCAAGAAATCCCTATGGTCAGGGGTGGACCACTGTTGAAAAGTTACTCAAAACTCAGGCGGAGGGTAGGACGAATATTGATCCGCTGAATGGGAGGGTGTGGAAGATTACAAATCCTGCAAGGATACATCCATACACGAACAAGCCTGTGGCTTGGAAACTGGTGCCTCATAGTGGACCTCCAATGTTGATTAAAAGGGATAGTCCGTTGCATCACAGATGTGCGTATACGGATTATACTGTATGGGTGACTAAGTATGAAGAGGGTCAGTTGTATCCGGCGGGATTTTATGCGAATGTGAGTGGGTTGCCGGATTGGGTGGCTGAGAATCCGGGGGAGGATTTGACAGAGGCGGATACCGTGATTTGGTATACTTTGGGGGTTGCTCATGTTCCAAGAGTGGAGGATTTCCCGGTTATGCCTGTTCAGTAAGTGGAGTTTAATATAAATGATGGGTTGATTTGAGATCTGTGATTTGAATTTATATTGAGAATAATGATAATAATATATTTTGCTTTACAGCCCTGTGAGCATTCGTCTGGTGCCAGCTAATTTCTTCATGGAAAATCCAGGTGTTGACGTTGCCCCACCCTTGCCATTAT
Source organism: Entomobrya nivalis (assembly GCA_034695485.1). Lineage (NCBI taxonomy): Eukaryota > Metazoa > Arthropoda > Collembola > Entomobryomorpha > Entomobryidae > Entomobrya > Entomobrya nivalis. The sequence continues at coordinate 12,755 of JAQFZH010000488.1, read as the reverse complement.
CTTCATAAATTATTATCACAATGACTACAATTAAATGAATAATATTAAGATTTTTGTGAAAAGTGCACTTGCAAACTTAACTTTGCAAATTATCTTTTTTTAGAATCAATAAATTTTGTTCGATTTATTCGAATCTTGTTGTTATTTATTTTTTATTGCAATGCATCGGAGCTATAAGTCGAAAATTCTGCACAGTTGGGCATAAGGCAAAGCCTGTCCCTGACTATTAAATACAACAGGTCATGTGTTAGTCACCAGAAGCTGACGACAAGTCGGTTGTACCATAACACTTGAGTTTTTTTCTTGATTTTTAATGGTTAAGAAAAAATACCCCACTAAGGGCAATACCCGATATCAACTTTGACGAGATTTGTAAATTGCTGCATCACTTACTGCTACCATTGATTACCACATTTTGAGTGTAGTATCAGGTGCTAATCAAAATGTTAAAATATGAATTGATTTTAATACAAAACTCATGATAATTTCTTGGAAAATTTCGTAGGGTTAATGTTGAGATTGATATTCGTTACTTTCTATCAAGGAAATTCAATTTCCAATATTGCTTTCCCATCCAATATTATGCTGAGTTGTATATTTTTTATTTCAGCATTTTTTTTTGGAATTCCACTTGCTTGATATATCGTGTGAAACTAATAAACTGCTGTATCTTGAATGCCAAACATAAACCAAATATGTTCATGTGAGCCATTACCATTATGTAATAAAGTTAGCATTACAGAGTAATTTGTTTTAATAAAATATACTTCGTATATTTGAAGGACGTACTATTTGCTGTAGCTTAACTTTCGTATATGTTCAAGGGGAGAAAATGCTAACTGGTGGTTTGAACCGGGATTTATATATTGACAATTTAAACATTAAGCAGACAGTGCTGTACAAGAAATGCTTCAAATTATAACCTAGTAGAAATACAACAATCTATACTTTACTTCTTAAATTCATAATAAACACTAGTTCAAGATGTTTTATGTTTATTTTTGTAACATGTGGCAAACCAATGCAAATAAATGTCAGTCAAATTGAAAGTTGGATGACCTACGTTTTTTCACTTGACTTTTTATTTACCAAATGTCGGAAGCATTCCAAACATGTGAGAACAAATGTTTATGCCAAAGCCATTCACTAAGGTAGCGATTGAGAGCAAAAAAGAAGGTAAAGTAAAAATCAAAGGTATTTCCTTTTTCTTTGAGTGATGGCCTCATCAATTTTTAATTGCTATCTCAAGTTTTGTATTTGTTCTACTTGTATGTACTTGTGCTACCATGTGTATCTTTTTTATTTGTTTATTTTGCAGAGCTTCCTTGAAATATTGAGTGGGCGTTGCACTATGATTTTTTTCGGAAAGGCTTTTATCAAACAAAGTAGTAATTAAGACTTGATCATTTATTTTTCATGACTAAAGTTCATTAACAAAAGTATATTTGTTCTAAGAGAAATGTGCTAAATAGAATGACAAAAACAATGAAATGTTGTTGATTCCTGACGAGAGCTCAATTAATGGAAGTTCATTAGAACAAATGTATTATCTGACTGAAACTGCAGAAGTTATAAAACTAGGAAAATATACGACTATCTCCTACGTTAAATATTTTAACCTTATTTCGTCTCTGAGGTTAAGGACTGGTAGCGGTGAAATAGGTTTCAGATAACTCATAAAAGTTAAGATTTTGATCGAAACCAGTAATGCCGCTTTCACTTGAACATTACAGTTTTCTTGCATCAGAGTCTAAGCATGGGAACAGTCCAAAGTTTTGTCTAAGAATAAAAATCATCAGGGAGACTTGTTTTCACAAGTAAAACTATTTATTAAATGGAATTATTAAGCATTTCAAAGCACAGGTAGCATTTCAAAAGAAACGTAAAAAATACTACAAAATCGTAACTCAAATATGGGTTTTCTTAAAAAGATGACCTTTTTGTCCGGGAAAGCAACATAACCTTGAGTTAAAAAGGATTAACTTTTCTGGCAAGCTCGTCAAAATCTGCATAATAGAGTACACGCTTTAATTTTGTTTACCTTCTTAAAATATACTGAATACCATTCATTTTTATACACAGTCATATTTTCGATCTAATTTTAAGATTACAATGAGAATAAAAAATTCCGTGCAAACCGTATCATTAAAAATTCATTACTATGTATTGTCATCCAGCTGAATAGAAAGCATCTGTTTCATTTTGTACTCAGCTAGCAAAGTCCAGACCATTCTGAAAGTAAGTTGGAAGTGTCGTGCTACAGAAACACATTTGCTGTAATGATGTCAATATAATAGCAGTACAAAGTTACAGAGTACTCATTGTAATCACGTCTCAGGAGGGACAAACTAAAAAGTTTAATCTTCTTCTAAAAAAGAAAAACGTAATAAAATGGATGAAAGTTTTTCTAAATGTAATTCTGTTAGAAATAGAAGAGCATTATTATGATCAGCATTTCTATGGGGAAAAATAATTCACAGTAATGACACAACCAAGTTATTTTGTAGTTAGTGCAGCAATTCAGAAATATAATTGTTACTTTTTACTTTTGTATTAGTAATTTCAGTAATGAACTGTAATTTTTGTGAATATAAAGTGGAATAGTGTTTGCAAGTTTTGGGAGAAATACATTTATCGTTGAAGTATTGCGTTGGTTTGGCATTTTAGGCTAAAATGGAACTTTTTACACTTTGACGTCAATCTTTGTCAATATTTACTTGGATAGATGGCCGATAAAAATATTTCGTTTGTAATGGCTTTTAAATTTGTATTGGCAACGAAACATTTTACCGGATTTTTGGTTGAGTATTCTGTATTCAATCAATAAAAATATGATATTTTTATTCCACTTTATTAAATATTCTGTTTTTTTTTGTGTTTGAGGTAAACGAAGGGTTACCGGTGTCTAGAATCGGAATGTTTGTATTACAAAGTCCGAATATATAAATATCTTATTCATAATAAAAGGTAAACTAACGTGACTTTACTAAAATGTTTTGCTACTACAGCCTGCGAATAAATATTAAAACACCTGGTTTGCAGCTTTCACTTTTATTTACTTTGACGGTTTCTTACTCAACCATTTGGTATCTTCTACTTTCGGTCAGCTTCTCTTTTTTTATCAATCATATATTTTTAAGTGAAAGGATCCCAAACTTCCTTATCAATATTTCAAACTAATTCACAAATGCTTCTGTGTATCCATTTGCAAAAAATAATCAATCAGACCAATTTGTCATAGTTTTAAAATCTTAAAAGTTTGACGGTTTTACATTAAAATTTAACTCTTTGGATATTTTATGATGGCTGTGTCGGATTTTGAAGTTAAAATAAAGGAGTTCTTCAAGAAAACTAAAAATGGCTAAAACGGGGTAACACGAAACACTAACATGAATATTTTGATTCAAAATATCAAGTGATATATCTAAACTTATAAATAGTATGGCTAGCTAGGAAACTTGTGATTTCAATGAATAGTAAATGTAGAGCACAGCGAAGCTCAAAGTTGTGAAAAAGGGGAGGCATGCAGAAACCTACAAGCCACACTCAACCTTTACACTAGCCAAACTTTCTCTGTGTGGTAAAAAGCTGATGGTGACTGGTGTACTTCAGTCAGTCTTTGAAAGAGAGTGAACGGAAAACAGTCAGTTCTCCTCTGTAAGTGAGTGCTCGTTCCTGAGCTTTCTTGGATATTGAGCATTCTGTAACAAAAAGGGGCAACTTGAGAGCAGTCGTCAATATAATTATCACACAAGTTTTGCAAATGGGGGAAATAGAGAAAGTGATTTTTTTCCTCTTAAGTCCTTTCTAAATGTGTTTACCGTGCCCGAGTGAAAGTTCTTGGGATAATGTGAAAGGAACACAGAGGAAATCGGTGAAACACTTTGAACGATGTATAGAGCTTTAGTGTATATTTCAAATAACGAAGAAACACAAAAATGTATTTGTATCTCTTTCTCGTGTTTTTTTGTGGCAACATCCATTTATTCCAACAGTTTGACCAGTGATTTTGTTCATGATGATATAGTGGCTATTGTTCGTAATTCTGATGTCAACTTGGCCAGAAGTGCGAAAATCGGTTTCTCTTCATTTTCCAATAAATGTGAAAATTGCGACAGGTGGTGGTCATTATGGAAGAATGATTACTGGGGAATGCCCATGTCCAGCCCCTTGTCCCATAAAAGCTACAGACCTCTTACTGTACTCAAGTTTAGGTAAATTGTCAACAAGTAAAATGTTTTGTCATACTTCTGATATGTAAGCAACCATGTATACGTTAATTACAATTATTTCTTGCTTGATTCATACTAAATTTTGTATTATGAAGAAATGGTCCTTTTTAAGGATTTTTTTTTGTTTAGGCAATTCAGGTTTGGAATTATTTGTACAGTAGATAATGTACGTATTTTTGAACAACGTGTATTTGCATTTCGGTAAATAGATTTTCCAGTTGTGGTAAATATTATACATAATTTGTACTTGCTTTCGATTTTTCCCATTAATTTATGTTTATTCCTTTTATGCAAGACAAAATTACTGACAATGAGTGAGTTTATTAAGAGGTTGCGTGATGTTTGATATGTTTGAAGTGTCAATATGCCAGGGAAGAAACCTCATAAAATATTCAAATGGTAATCAAACTGTGGGTATTATTAATAGTGAAGTGAATGTATCATATTATCGATTTCTTACGTTTCTTTTGTGAAAGTTGTCAATCAGTAATTTTATCTGGCTTATATTGTTAGTTAAAGTTATACGTGAGATTCCTGAATAAATAGAGTTGTATATCGATATGCGAATTCACATTGGTTTTAGGTAAACTAAAGTGACTTACTTAATTGGTTTATTGATTTCAGAATTAAAATATTACCTAATATCACGCAACAATAAAAGGCGTCCTTAGCGTAAACGAACTGCTGTATTAAAATTTAAAAAAAATCTACCAAAGAACACCACAAGCTAGCTAATTTTATTAACAATATGCAAATTAATTTGAAAATATTTTACTGTTTCAGACTGAACTACTACATATGTGAGAATTCACTGTGCCCAGAAATTTTTCACGGGACCAATATCCTTATTCATGGTTTGGTTTGCTCTCTTTTACTTCATTTGTGTCGATCAGTGCTCACGATGAGACTTCGAGCTGCAGTATTTACAAGTCTGATATTCGCACTCCATCCAATTTACACGGAAGCTGTGGCTGGGATCACAGGACGAGCAGATGCGCTGGCGTGTCTACTCATGCTGATCTCTTTCTTACTTTACCACAAAGTATTATCTTTATCATCGCACAAAAAACTTCCTTCGTTGAAAAACAGAATTGAGTGTCAATGTCATCCAGCAGAGCGTGAAAGTGAGAAGTGTTTTTGTAAATGGAACTTCGTCAACGTCACAACCGGAAATCAAAGTAACACCAACGCTGAGTTTCCCTCGAAATCCTTGGATTTGAATGACAATGAATACCTGAAATCAACGACGGCAACTTTCCCTAGTCCAACTTTTTCTTTGTCCAAAGCCAACGCGATTTTGGTCGCATCCGGTCTTGTGGGTTGTGCAGCAATGCTTGCCAAAGAAACTGGAATCACAGTTCTCGGTATCAATTTACTGTGCGACCTTTACCTTCACCTTCATTTGTTAGGCCCAACATCTACGCCGAGAAAGATGAACAACGAAGAAAATCATGCGGATACATATTTACTATACGAAAGGTATGAGTTTCCATAATACTTACATTTTTAAATATACACGATAGTTTGGTTTTTCTAGCTTTTCTAAATTTAATTTATAGAGATTTTTTGCTATTCAAATTCTGTATTCATATATTTTAGCCCGAAACAACAAAACCCTCGATGTTGTCGTCTTCGGAAAAAACTTCAAAAACGTACATTTTTCTTTGTATCATTGGTAAGACAACCAGTAACGAAAAGAAATAGAAACTCATCCATTAGTAGACCACGTGTTAAGTCAGTGCAATTTTTTTTGCTTTTTTTCCAGATTTTTCTAAGCCTCTCAGTACGCTTTGCATTGATGAATGGAGAATTTCCTAAATTCAGTCGTCCAGATAACCCAGCAGCATATTCACATTCCGATCTGACTAGGTTTGTAGTTCAGACAAAATATTTGTTTCGAACCTTTCCTTCAAATAATGGCATAACTTTCTTACATTACATTTTTTAGATTGCTGACATACGCATACTTGCCAATTTTCAACTTTATTCTTGTCATACATACACGGACGTTAAGTTATGATTGGCAAATGGGATCCATTCCTCTCGTGGAATTTGTCTGGGATTCTCAAAATTTTGCAACGTTGGCCTTTTACGTAACATTCTTTGTTCTAGTCCAAAAGCCATTAATTCAAAAAAGGTATGAAATATTGGGACAATAGCAGAAACAAGTTACAAGTTTAGAATTCTTTTCTTTTGTAAATAAAATTGCTCTTGATTTTGATCCTCAACTTTTTACTTTGATGTACACAAAAAGAAAAAAAACGACTTTTTATAAAAATGCAAAGTTCAGGAATTTTGGATTACAAAAGGAATATTTCTACATCCGTAGGTTAAACGGTCAATCAGTCCTAGTACATGTAGCTACTTTTAAAACAATTGCCACTGTTCACTTAAAAATACCAAAAGAATTTTCATCCTTTCATGTCTAGACAAATATCATGTCGAGAATATAAATTTTGCAATCTTGTAGTTCCAAAAGTAAAGGTAGTCAACTAGACATTTTATATTCATACTGCTTTATTTACATGTTTACAGTACTAAAAATGGAACACAGTTTTGGCAATTGGCTTGCTCTTCATTGTAATTCCGTACCTACCCGCCTCCAACCTGTTGTTTTCCGTTGGCTTTGTTGTTGCGGAAAGGGTGCTCTATATTCCAAGGTAAGCCGTATCACACACTATTTATAGTATACATGCATATACTTAAACTAGTATACTAAAAATGATTTATTGACTTTCACCCCACAAGCTTGGGCACCTGTATACTCATTGCCCATGGTTTGGATTTCCTTTACTAAGCCATTAAAACGAAATCGGAAACAAAATATCTATTACAAATGTTGTACAAGTTGGGCATCGGGATTTGTATCTGTTTTCTACTCGTATCCCTTGGATTACGCACATGGCAACGAAGCACTGTTTGGCAGTCAAGACTGACCTTGTTCACTTCCGGTATACAGGATATTCCACACAATGCTAAAATGCACTACAACTACGCAAACCTACAAAAGGACATGGAACAAAGGACTAAAGCTATTGATCGCTACACCATAGCAATTAAGCTGTGGCCTGAGTATGCTAGTGCTCATAACAAACTTGGAACTTTGTTGATGGGTAACCCAGTAGCTGCGGAGCATCATTTTCTCCGGGCCATAGAAGCAGAGAATCAGGCACATGGAGGAGCACACTTTAATCTTGGAGTTCTGTACATGTGAGTCATTAACTTATTGTGTTTTTTTTGTAAAAGTGTGTCTATGAGCTATGTATTTTATTTCCCATGCTGCATGGAAAAAAAGACAACACCGGAAATATTTTGAAGCAGTCAACCATTTCAAGAAGTCAATCATAATTGATCCGTCACATAGAGAGGCAATGGAATATCTGAGCGTTTGTTATAATATGATCCATAACAAAAAGGAAGGGAAATCGAGACTCGAGCTTAAGGCTTTCCATAACTCAACTGACGATCCTTTAAATACAACAACAGCACATACACTTGATTTTAGTGCAAGTGACAATAAACGCAAACCTGAGTTGAATGTCGTATCCCAAAATATTGATGCTGATTTTAAATTCAAGATGTCAGGAACTTCCAGTCCTTTCAAGTCTTCCAACAATTGAGTTCACAAATAACTTTTATAGTAATGGTGTAAAAAATGAAAAAATGTGAATAAACTTTCATGGCGATCAGTTACTAAAAATCAGTTTGTTCTATAACTGTAAGTTATTTGATCTATTTCTTTACTGCATATTGTCATTTGGTTTGTAATAATTTATGAATAGATAGACAACATAGCCGGCCACTCACAAACACAAAACTTCATGTAGGTACCACAATATTATGAACGGCAGTTGTTATAAAATAAAGTAAAACCTAAACTCTGGTCCATCATTTCTGCATTGTTTTTTATTCATAATTATACCAATGTAAAGCCTCACAATTTAAAAAAATGCATATATTTTGCATGGTAACAATTGACATTTATGTATCAGATGTGTTCTTAAAAACGACTATGCTAAAACACATACTGTAGCAAACGCATTTATTCTAACATAAAAATTGGCCCAATAAAACAGATATTATATTACATTCTTATCAGTGCATACCAGGCAAACCAAATATGGATAACCAGACCTGAATCGAATATTTTAGTATATCCATCTAAATTATAGTGCCTATTTTATTCCTAGAACAGAAGCATATTATTTTGATTGTTTAAGTATCGGTTTGAGTTTGGAATAATCTTCTCAATACGGTATACAAATTTTATATAGTGATATGCCAAATGATCTTTTCAATATAGTTCCAGAGTTCGTATCAAGGCAAACCCACTAGATTTATCACGCATGCATTAATAACAGAGATAAAGACAACAAGCAAATATTGACTTTTAAAACTTACTTGAGATAGCTCAGTGTGAAAAAATAAAATCAACTCAAACTCAATGAGTAGGTACTAGATGAGTTTAGCTAATATTTTTACTCCTCCACCAAGTTTTGGATATGCATTTTTACTCTTACATGCCTAAAATACCAAAAACAGTATATAAGCAGATTCTAGGCTTAATGTATGTACTATTGCAACTACGTACATATATGATCTCAACACCCCAGGGAGGATTTTGTCTCGCCAAAACATAAAACCGGCTTATAAATAACTAAAACTTGGAAGCCGGATTTAAACAATATTTCACCTAAAACAAGCTTGGGCTTACATTAGGTATAGGTACATTCACAAAAAACTAACAATACATGTTGAAAAACATGTCATGTATTTTAATTTTGTTTGTTTATTGGCAGACTTAAAAAAGGTAATCAAGCTAAGAATCACATACATTGCTTTATATGGCTTGGACGACAGGCTGTATTGTGTTTTTTATTAGTAAAGGCGGTATACTGGTTTTTCAGATAGGGATATATTGTACATCAATTATTTACTAAAAAACCATATTGATAGCATAAATTGACAGACTTAATAGCAAAATAAAGCTGCCGGTTTCACCGAGCCTATTTAACATTTTTTACCGTTTTACTAAGAGAATTACGTAGGTGAATCCATATGTATCGGACCAAATTAATATTTCTATATCTCAGCAGAATATTGGTCTATAAATTAGATATTGGTAGACAACATAGCCAATAGACTAACTTAGTTATACGCCAAAGCATTTTGATCTAGATCATTCCAATTGGGAGTAACTGGTCCAAATTATTTATTGACAAAAACCCGATTTTTGGAAGAAAAAAAATTACCCTTTTTTAAACTTGACATCAATTCCATATTTGTGCGAAATAAAATAAACTCAATGGCATTGTTTACTCGTAAAAAGTAGTTGCTCCATTATTGGTAACCATCAGGTCTGAAAAAATAAAACTTTTGAAATGGTGAAAGGCATGATTTTTACCAAATTTGATTTTGCGCTTTTAAGCTTATTTTTTCGCTGGTTTTTAAATTTCTTTTTGTTTTGCTGACCTGTCATTTCTACATTTGGGCCACTAGAAAATAATCCTTTTGCATACTTTTAAGTTAGACCCTTGGCGATATTATCCTACCAAAATCTGGTCAATAGATCAACATCACGGTTAGATATATGAAAATTGCTTTGGTTCGATACTTTTGGAATGCCCTACGTATGTGCAGTGAATCTAAAACATGACCTTGGTTTATCCACCTAACCGATGAAGGCGCTTTGTGTGTAGCTAGAACTTTTCCCTTTTTTGTTTACCTTCAGCGTATACTGAAATGTATAAGATGTTTATCAGAAAAAAAACACTTTTTTGGGAAAAACCACGAATCTGACCAGATGCGAATTGAGCTTTCTAAAAAATCGTAAAACCCAAAATACGAGAAGCATTTGATCTTCAACAAACCCGTAGGATTTGCAGACAAAATATAAAGTATAAATTTAAATATAAAATTTTAGGGAACGATTGTCTAGAGCTTTGTGTTTGTAGAATTTGATATTAAACTAGGCGAGTCATCTTAAGTTCATGAAGTAATTATTTGTCAGCCTTTTTGAAAAAATTGAGTAATAACATGAATAATATATTAACTTCCAGCCCTCCGTCTAAAGTTCCTACTTATATGATCACACACTAGGTGAGAGCTTCCACAAACTCTGCTTGTCGGCATTACTACATAACGTTTTCAAGGCCATGTATATCTGTATCAATAACTGTCAACTTGAATTAAAACGAATGGTGATTGGTATAGTGATTCAATGCAAACTGTACTAAATAATATGCGATTAAAGTATGTAATATTCATAAAATATGCAAGATACCGTGACGTCGTGTAATCTCAGTATTAGAATACATTTGTGAGCATTGCGGGTTTACACGTGTATGTGATTAAGCCTGCAGCAACAAATGGCTGTTTTAATAAATTACGCATTGGGACTCGACTGCAGATTTCCAGTAAAAACCAAATACCAACTATACAGGAAATAGTGATTTAAGTTGACTTGTCACCATTATTAACTTCCATGAAGAAGCATTACACAATTATTACAGACAATTTTCATAGAAATTTGTTTTGATAAAATATTTTTACTCATTTTTTCCTAAGTAGGCTTGTAAAATTATTTACTAATTTCAGGACCACAGTAAGAACTGTAAAGGAAGAAATAATACTGAACCACTAAACAAAGTACAACAGAAATTTAACAAGTCAAATTCAAGTTTTTCGAGAGAAAAATGTATAAAGCTTGGAAACACAAATGTACACTCAAGCTTTATTAAATTTGTTATCAAGTGGAATGATTAGGAGGGCAATAAATTCTTTAAAAATGTCTAACATTTTGTCTAAAAACTCGAGTAAATTCAATAGAACTGTCTGTGTATATCCGTTTTCTGAGTAGATACATGATCCGTAAGGGTTTTAAGCAAAACTAAAAAGTGTTTTTATGTCTGACTGGTATATTTACAAATATTATATATTTTGTTAAACAGTATATATCATGTTTGATCTGAATTCAACAAAGTCAACTTACTGTAAGCAATCAGAGAAATCCCGATAGCTGTAGTTCAACAGAAATCTGAATTAGCTATCCATATTATATTTTCGGCAACTTTTATTATGATTCCAAAAAATCATTACTTTGAATGATGTACTTACAATAAGATCAGACTACTATGTCCAAGGTTGGCTTCATCTATTTGTAAACGTAGAAAAATTTCGAAAGCATTTTATCCAATATAACATTTATCCATCACACCTGGCTTAGAAAAAAATGTTTGCAGTGGTAGACGTAATTTGTAGACTTGTTTCAACAGAAAATAGAATTTATTTTGTAGTAGATCCATTTTATACGTGCGTTCACTCTTGAAAAAAAAACGATAGCAAAGATGAAAAGTAATTAATAGCAAGGGAGTTAAACCTAAACTGGAAAATATATTGAGTAAATTTGGTGAAAGTGAAGAGAAAGCGGAAACGCTGTAAAGAGTATGAAGTATTCACAAGGGTATTGTATATCCGTCACTTTCTGTTGGCAGCTTCGAGTAACCTGAAGCCCGTTAACTGCGGATCGATGTTGAAATCTAGTGTTTACAATAAAGAGATTGCCTTTAAATCAAACACAAACAGTATATAGTATAAAGACAAGTTGTCCCAATAAAATAGGCAGAATCAGAAATGTTAATGTGTTAAAATTGAACCTATACTTCAATTTCAGACAAAATAAATAAATATAGTAATTTTAAATAAATATTAAGCTGTTGCACACAAAAAATCATTTTCTTACTACTCAGGTATCTTACTATTGGTTAGATTAACTATCATTCGGTTTTTTCTATGAGGCTTTGAAATTGTTTAACATTTACTCTGTCTAACCGAATTGACTTTGTAAAAAAATGAAAACAATATTAGATGTAAAGTGACTGCGTGAAACCCATTATTTTGATGCGACCAACCGCAAAACTGTTCTTCACGATAGACTGAGCACTAAAAAAACACTCGAAGACCAAATAACATGTTTGTATACTGGTCATTTGTTTTCTTTCACTGTCGCAAAAAACGTACCAAATAAAAGTTGCAAATCGATTGAACGTGGCCAAACTTCAATTACGTTTTATTACTACTTCCAGAAAGACAGTAGGTTAGGTAATCAAACTTAAAATAGAAGTGTATTTGCTTAAGATTATGTAAATATCATCCCTCTTGTTGAAGGTTGAACACAGATACAACGATTCTAATTTCCCCTTATTGCTTGCTTGCTTATTAATGCTTGCGGGGCCAATTCATATGTAATAATAGTGACCACTCAATCCCATTTCTTGTGTCTGCTTCAGTTGAACAGCAAAACTACTAATTACTTTTCTTTTTCTCATTAGTGCGTCCCCTGGGGTGTTGTTTCTCTTACTCTTTGCCGACAAAAAATAAATATCCTCACGATAACAAATCCATTTAGATGTTCATTTCTTTTATATATTGGGAACTCAGTGATCACAAATATTGTACAGCAAATATTAAAAACAACAACTAAATACTACACTGATTGCAATATCAATCAATATATGAAGATTT
>JAQFZH010000487.1:0-32027 GCA_034695485.1 Entomobrya nivalis | reverse complement strand
GGGTTGTGGATTTTGGTTGTGGGTTGTGGATTTTGGTTGTGGGTTGTGGATTTTGGTTGTGGGTTTTAGTAATACCCAGATTTCTGGCTATAAAAGCCCAAAAAATTTAATTGTTCACTATTAATTAAAGTTTTCTGTTAGTGGTTAAGATTTCTGTTAAATGAATAAACTTTTGTATTTAAACTGGATTTCTTGTGACTACTTCGCTGTATTTTAATTAACTGTTTGTCCTGTGAAACGAACATTACTGGAATTTTCTGAGCATATGAAGTTGTGGGCGTTTTGTTGGAATCATTAACTTTAAGTTTCATCAGTTATTTCATAGAATCACCCCTTTTCACAACAGTGAGAATGTAAGAAATTGGATCAATGCGATAGATATGTGAGCCAAGGAAGTGGAAAACTCGAAGATTCGGAATAAATAATTTAATTAATCCGTTTCTAAACAACATTTTATCTGCGAATTTAAATGGGAAACTATGAGTAAGGTAACGAAAAAATTATTTTCTCTAATGTTTCCAATTTTACTTTGTCTGCTAAACAAATGATTCACTTTTTACACCAAGTGTATTTCCAGAGTAGTGCTTTCTAGCTTTGCAAAGCTTTAATACTGACTCTCTTGGAGTATTTTCCAAAAGTTTTTTAGCTAAGCCTTAATAGTATTTGAAATGTTTAATGAGCAATTTGGTATCAAATAAGTATAAAGTGCTTTATGTTTGTCTATGTCATGATTAATAGTGACAAAATGTTAAAAATGTGTTTAACTTAAACACTTAAATATGCAAAATTGTAGCAGTTAAATTAATGCAGAAAAGCAAAAAACACTTAAGCGCAATACTCATATTTCAAACAATTATTTTTCATATATAATCCTAAATTTTTGCAAACATTGCCTTTTAGCATTTAATCTTCTAATAATTACCTGGACAACACTTGAGCTTCCTAAGTATCGCTTATAAACATGTCCAACGAAGGTGATTTATTTCGTATTAGATAATTTGTTAATTTAGTATTGACACTTTACTCTTTTAAACCACTTTTTTATGTAATTGGTTTAATAGGAATTGTATGTTCAAAAGCATTATACATAGTATTTTGTATTAGCTAGTCATCAAAGTCATCATCATGTCTGTGCAGTTTGAGGAAATGGAGCTTGAAAGTAGCAACCAAACTATTTTATTCTCTCATTTAGATTTTATGCTAATCAATGTCTATAAGTATTTAGACATGGATCACTAATTAGGAGTATGCTAGATCGTTAAACGACAATGGTCTATTTGATTGTTAGGATTAGCAAGAAACGTAAGAACCTATGCTGTGATGAAATGGTGAACAAAAGCTAATATTTATTTTATCTAACAAGAAACACGTGCAGTTGAAAACACGAACTTAATTTTAAGTTTAATATTTAAAAATAATTTAATGGTTGCATGTTTTTTTTTTAATTAGATATTAAATTAGATCATAACCATTGTTTGCCGTTTGCTACTGTCAGATATATTTGCGTTGACTACTCTACACTTGGATAAAATTCTATTGAAAAAATAAATTGTCAATATTAAGTAGATCTCCACAAAACTCATATTTTGGATAAACACATAAATTTATTTTATTTGGGCACTTACGAAGGAGAAAAATTCCATTTACAAATAATTGATCAAGACGTTTGTCCTAAATCTTCGACTTTTTAAATTCGTTAGCTCGTATTTGCATTAAATAGATACTGTCCCTTACGAGCTAAGATTCAACTGATCAAACAAATCTAAAAAGTAGCAATTATGCCAACGTGCAGTAAGCTGTACTACCTAGGACAACAATATTGGCTCATGGAATATACGTTTGCACGTGTCTTATTAAATATTAGACTGGATAATAACCGAGTTTGCCATTTCCTACTGTCTTTCCAATACTTTGTCTAGACATAGATAAAATTATATTTAAAATTTCACGCTTAGCTATTTGTCACAAATAAGTAGAGCCATACAATTCACATTTTAGATAATTACATAAAAATGCTTCCAAGATCTATAATATTATCTTTTATGGTCATATAAATTTCACTAGATAGCCGATAGCCAGTATCAAGACGTACATAGAAATACGTTGCTTATATGTGTATTCTGGGTGTATACTTAACTTAACAGTTCGTGTAATATTTATGTAAAGAAGCAAACTAAATTGCGATAATTCATATCAAATATATGAGTACAGAGTCAGTGTTGGCCCAGTTACCATCAAATCCACATTTTCTTTTTTCTTACCTGCAAACGTACATATTCAAAAACTCCAAAAACATTGACTTGATAAACCTAAATAAGTCCAAGTTTTTTAAAAACATTTTTACGAGGAAAAATGTTGTTTACAAAAGGATTATTAAAGTTGTTTGTCTTAACCTCCGACTTTTCAATTTCATTGGCTCGTATTTATACGACATTGATTCTGCTTCTTACAAGCTCACTTTCAACAGCTCTAAAAAAATTAAAACTGAGTTGTTGTGTAAATGCACAGTAGCTGTACTTCTATTGACAACATCGTTGGTTCAGCTTATAGCATTTCGAGGAGTATTTTTAAAGGTTCAGATATACGAGGGCTATTTCTACATCTCACAAGTTTACATATGCGTGGGAGTACTAATTCTATACTTTGGTAGAAGAGCACAAGTTTTAGAACTTTTCAATTCACTGGTCTATTTGGAGCGGCAACTTATTTCTCGTATGCTGTTTTTTAAATAGTGGTAACGCCAGCATTTTAAACATTTTATTATAAATTTTATATTTGCCATTAGGTGGTTTCCTGAATTCGTATTCTCCAAAGGGTGGCTATATTCTGGTCCGAAAAGCCTTTCAATTTTGCAGTATGTATTCACCCGTGATTGTACCATGTTTTGCTTTACATATCTGGCTTCGCCCATGTGTGCCCTTTGTACCAGGCTTCTGGATCCTGGACGAGTGTAGCAACTACCATAAGTTCTGGAGCACGTTCACTTTAAGTGGAACAGTTTCCAACATTTATTGGACATGTTCCTGTGTACTCATAGTATGGGCTTGGAGAAAACTGGTGGAAAATACTTTCTTTGTTGGCAGTCAACTCTTTTTACTTTTTGCTTTCTGTTTGCGAAATTATTTGGAAAAACTTTTAGTTGAGACACGAACTGGAAGAAGTAGGTTTCGAACTGTTGACAGGATTCGGGTTTACAAAACACTTCAATTGATGACGAGCTTATTTAATGGACTCAATCATGATTTGTGTATATATCTAATGCTGATAATCATAGGAATTGCATTTGTTGTTCCGGTTTTTGCATTTATAACTGTTATGGGCGCAATGGATATACCTCAATTCTTCATGATGGGATCTTCCATATTTGAAGTTTTTTTGATGATAACAATTGGTTTCGGTACATTTGGTGGAATTTACGATAGGTCTTTACAAACAATTCAAGCTTTTCGTAAGGAAACTTCAAACTTGAAGACAAGAAATGAAAGAAAGGTTTACACTAAAATAGTTCGGTCTCTTGCTCCACTAAAGGTAATGATTGGCTCGGTTAATTTTGTTGACAGAACTACGCCAATAAAACTTTACAATTTTTTCATTGGACTGATAGTTAATTTACTTCTGGTAAAGTGAAGTGTAATTATTAACAGTTGTTTATTTAGTTTATTATTTCAGGTAACGCAGTTATACAATATCTCAACTTTAAATACGAGTTTTGGTGAATTTTGTGTTCATCCAAATATTAACTTAATGTTAAGTTCATGTTTAAAAATAGCATTTAAGTCGTAAATCTTACCAAAAATCACAATGCTCTGGTCGATTTTGCTTAATGTAGCATTGAATCAAATATAATATTGTACTGTTAAATCAACAAAGTTTTCTGTTTTTCTATTTAATTCCATTTTACCATAACTACACTTTGCAAATACAACGAGTCAAAAACCACGAAAAACAATGTGTGGCAGCTTTGTTAAATTAATACACTCCATAACTTTATTCCAGTGCAGTATGATATTAATATAATGTTGGCCGTTATTTTAAACCGGTGCCACATAGTATATATTGATTAATAATAATAAATTTTACAGTCAATTTGTTTGAACTCGACTAAGGTACATTACACTAATCTGGTAAAAATAACGATATGTCATAGCATCTATATGAAAAAATAAGAAAATAAAAATACTCAATGTTAATGCTAATTAAGATTATATATAAATATAGAAAAGTCATTAGCAAAAAAATACATGAAAAGTCTTTGAAAAACTGGGTCCATAGAAGAAGCAATATGTATGTCATTATTACTAATTTCTAAATTCATTTGTTGTTTTATCAGTTAAGCCTTTTCTAATCCGATGGTGTTTTTAATGAAAAAATCATGCATATTATCGTAAATATATATATTATAAATGGTAAATATGTATTACAGGATCAACATCTTGACAAAGCTAATCGAAGTGGTAGAACCTTAAATATTGGTAATGCGAAGCAAAATATTGCTGAAGGTAGCATACAAAGAACACTAACATAAAGCAAACCGTGCTTCCGGTTTTCGGTGGTTAACTTTAACAACTCTTCAAAACTTTTCTAAACTTCGAACACCTTAGGCACAAACAATACAGTAAAACTTTAAAAACGCAAAATACTCCTTGCATAACAGATTTCGCAACCACAATTGCAATTCTACACAAATTCGACCAGTGTTCTGCCCCGAAAACCAAAATACTACAAATAGTTCCACCCAGCCACACAATAAAAAGGACAAGTATATTTCCAATCATACTGGGCTTAATCGGCCCCAAGTTTGGATTTTCGATAATATACAACAAGTCGACTATCATATTATGCCACCACTCATATATTCCGGACTCAAAAATTCGAACAAATCTCCCAAGAATGTGTGTTGGTAACATACCATAAAAACCCAAATTCAATTCTTCTGTTATGTAGGGTTCTGTACCAACATCTGAGTGAAACTCCAATTTTCTCAAAGATGATGACAATTTGCTGGCTAAAGCCCAAGGTAAAATCCATGCAGATTTTTCGCACTTTTTCAAGTCTTCCAAAATAAAGCTATTTTGCCCAGCAAGAAAATATTTGTCAAAGGCATCCCTCCAACCTTGTGAATTTAGCCAACGTTTTGTACCCTGTGAAAATAAATTTTGAAATTGACTCAAACCCGAATGTACAAGATCGCTAAGTGAAAATAGTGGACTTTTAAGATAATCAGGTACATCGGGATGCATGCGAGATTTGTAGATGACGTCCTGCAGTTTTCGAGTTTTCGAATCATTTCGATCTTGCTTGTATTGATTAGTACAAGGTAGAAATCCTCCGAAGTAACCCAAACTAAGCAATTCAGTGATGCCTGTAGCTACTTGGCTAATTATTCTCGAACGGGGATTGTCTTTGTATATAATTTTAAAGAATCCTTTGGGCTTCCTCTTTTCAATATCACAATCCCGAATCTTCAAATGTGTATAGTAGCTCTCCGTGGAGTATAAGTGTGCTGGTAAAAAATCTCCGAGTATGGTTCTATCTATGCTCGAATATTGAATAAAGGTGATTCTGCTATAAACTGAAAAATTATCTTGGACAAGATCATTAAACATTGTATACGGAATCTTATTTCGAGGCAATACGATATTGTACACATTATTGCTTTTGTATGCATTACAAATCACCAAGCCTGCAATTAGCAAACCTGTAGCAACAAATCGGAAAGCCTTGTTATTTGTAAAGGACGGTGGAAAAGGGTCGCCTTGTTCTAAAAGTACTTTAATGAAACACAACAGTTTAGCTTGTATACGACGACAACTAAAGAGTCCATTAGGTGTGTGTACATTCCAAATCGAAAATATTGCAATTGTAATTATTAGAGTAATCCAAACGTTTTTGTGAAAAACGCTAACAAATTCGGAAAATGGCAATGATTCAACACCTTGGGTGCCACAGCTAACAAAATGTAAGGTGCTTGGTTTATTTGGAATTGTGAGTAATTTCCAAAACGTTCGTGAAATATAGTTTTCCAGTTGTATATTCGATCTTATTGCTAACCAGATTACCAAATTTTGATCATCACGAACTTTTGAAGTGGTACAGTTGCCTAGCATCGATTTTGTGACAAACGCATAAGCCATTGACAACCTTGTTTGTGTATCTGATATTGTCAGAAATGTTTGAAATAACTTGCTAATAGTGTATTTTGTCTTGTCGTTATAGATTATAAGCGCACTTTGGTCCCAAAATATATTTTGAGAGTTCATCACGTTAAATTGAATTAACCAATTTTTTAAACGTGAACTTGACCCTAAAATATAGCCAATTGAGAGTGAGCGAATTTGTAATTCGAAAGGAAAGAATCCATTCACACAATCCAAACATCGAACGAGATTACGCAAGCGGTTGATTGTGCATTTCATGGAATGATACAAACAATGCAGATCACCAAATATCAAAAGATCAGTTCGCCTATTATCTGGAAATTGGTCGTATTCAAAGGTCAAATCGCCATGCGAACCTTTCATCCATGTATAAATTGTATGAGCACTGTACTTCCCCAAAGGCTTTTCATCAAGAAGTATGCTCAGTTGGAACCAACTTGGTGGAACCTGGTCCCAAAAAGATGAGACATCAATAAAAGGCATGGTAAAAATCTGAGTTCGTTTTCCAATCGGCATCATGTAGTCCGGCATGAGTAGATTAATTTCAACCTGACATCCCCACGGTTTTACTGCCATTGCAAACAAGTTCAAATCCAGACCAACGCAATAGCCGCTGGTTTCATAATGGGAAGAATGTATCCCGATACTTGCATGAAATCTTGAATACGGACAAGGGTGTCCAATCTCATATAGATCTGTGTTGTTGTTCCCAAGAATGGTATAATTTTTGATGAAGGAAGAAATTTCGTAAGGTAACCAAATTAAATGGGGTTCTCGCCAATTATACGGGTCGCCATCTTGGTCTGCTGTTATATGAAGGTGTGCATAGACTGCGCGTCTTATAATTAAAGGAAAAGTTGGACTCAAATATACGCCACGGAAATTTCCTAAAACGACCAAACATTTTTCTTTGTCAAAAACCTCCAAAAGGGAATTCAAGTTGGTGATAGTCTCGTAGTGGTTGTTTAAAGACCTTTGATATTGTGCTATTGTTTTTGGTATGGATAGTTCAACTTGTTTTCGTACTTCACTTCCTGCACTTCCAAGTTTTAATGCTAGAAAGATTTTTTCAATGGTTTCGTGGGGTAAATCATTGAATGAGGTTATATTTATCGTGTACTGTATCCTGGTACAATGACAAACATTTACGATAACGTAAAAAAGCAAATGGTTAAGTAAAAATTTATTCATTTTGATAGGTTTACTATGTATCACTGTTTTAAACAATAACTGGTCGAAAGTTTGCTTAATTACTAAAATTTGAGCCAATACTCAATAAATCTCAATAGATTGTGGTCCAAGTTTTTGTTTTGCAATTTTACTGTGTAAATTTCAATTAGCACAGCATTTTTTAACCAAAATTATTTGTTGTAATTTTTGGCATATTCACAAAGACAAGAGAACTAAAAGTGCGACGTAGTCTTAAATAGCTGCGATTATCCTAAATATCTACGGTCTCTTTCAAATGAAAGCTTCGTCAGGATAACTACCAGAAAATGGATGAACTAGACACGGTAAGCTGGTCATTTTTAATTGAAATTATTGATTTTCGTGTTATCCAAGTAGAAAATATTGATTCACTGATTGATTTTAGTGGAAAGATATATCGCTTAAACTGACGCTTGGGATAAGTGTTGGTACACTAAATAAACTATAAAATGCACAATGCATTCATTTTTACTGGATTATAGAAAACCTTAAATCACACTCTATTGTTTTTTTTACAAATTTCCTAAAGTTTACATGTAAGGACCATCAAAATTTTAAGAGTGCTGTACTTGATATTAATAACAGATGTTGATATATTTTTTTATTAAAATTTGCAGTATATTAACGAGAAAACCGAAATAACTCGAAAATATTATTTTCACGGGCTTTTTTCGAACTTTGTGAATTAAGTTTTGTCTCTGGAAACGATTTGCTGATTTTTAGCAAACTGTATTCTGTTTCCAATGTATTTCTTTTGTTTATCAACTGTATGCTCGGAAAGGCTGTTACAAAAATGAAAGCATGTCTTCAGAAAAATTGATTTTTTATCAATTTATTTGGAACCTAATAGCCTCTTATGATTGTTTTAGCTGATGAGCGCTACCCATCATAATCTTAATCGTAATATCTTTAATAAGGATATTGTGGGACCAATACTATTCATTTCTTACGTGAAATATTTGTTCCAGCATTTACGTTTTCTTTTATGTCAAATCAGTTCATTCTTTTATTGACCCGCGCACAACAACAATTTTTTTTAGTAAAATATGTTATGAAAAAAGACATTTAACAAATAGTTATAATTTCAATACAGAAAATATCTTGTCATTTAGAAATCTGTCTTTAATCAATATATACGACGCGTTTTGTATTTATTATCGTTATGCCGGCTTTATGATTGGATGAGAAATAGTTACAAAGCGTGTATTAATTAGTATAAAGAATACATTTTAATGATAAATTTTTGAATTTAATTGACACAATTTATTGTATCAGTTGTTATCCACGGCGTAGCTATTCATAAACCTATTAAAATAACGTTGCAAACTGATATTCGATCACTAACCTAAAACTATCAAATTAAGCCCCTTATGCACCACGAAACATTTCAAAAACTAATTTCTATAAAATCAGATAAACCATTAAACATTTATTATTAGTTAAACATATCTTCTAGGTTTTTATTGCATCTTCGTAGGATGCATGATCATTTAAATAAAAATATTCTGCAAGTCTTTTTATCAACCTTATAGCTTGAAGTCTATCACTGGACGAATTACTTACGGTTAAGGACGTAGCTTCTAATTAGGTCTCAATATGGAGTCAAATCAGTGTAAGCGTTTGGAAGTTAGCAGAAAGAACTTCTCTTCAAAACATTGTATTGTATCATAGTATACAACCTTCTGAGTGTTTTTCGGTATATTTTAACAACTCTTCAAAACATCTCTCAACTTCGAACACCTCAGGCACAAAAAATACAATAAAACTTTTAAAACGCAAGTTACTCCTTGCATAACAGATTTCGTAACCACAGTTGCAATTCTACACAAATTCGACCAGTGTTCTGCCCCGAAAACCAAAATACTAAAAATTGTTCCACCCAGCCACACAATAAAGAGGACAAGTATATTTCCGATCATACTGGGCTTAATCGGTCCCAAATATGGATTTTCAATAATATTCAACAAGTTGACTATCATATTATGCCACCATTCATATATTCCAGATTCAAAAATTCGAACAAATCTCTCAAGAACATGTGCAGGTAGAAGGCCATAAAATCCCAAATTCAATTCTTCCGTAATGTAAGATTCTATGCCAACATCTGAGTGAAAATCCAATTTTCTCAGAGAGGATGAAAGTTTGCTGGCTAAAGCCCAAGGTAAAATCCATGCAGATTTTTTGCATTTTTTCAAGTCTTCCAAAATAAAGGTGTTTTGCCCAGCAAGAAAATAACTTTCAAAAGCATCCCTCCAGCCTTCTGAATTTAGCCAGCGTTTTGTGTTTTTGGCAAATAAATTTGCAAATTGACTCAAACCCGAATGTACAAGATCGCTTAGTGAAAATAGTGGACTTTTAAGATAATCGGGTATATCCGGATGCATACGAGACTTGTATATCACGTCCTGCAATTTTCGATTATTGGAATCATTGCGATCCTGTATGTAAAAATTAGTGCAAGGTAGGAATCCTCCGACGTAACCCAAGTTAAGCAATTCAGTTATGCCTGTAGCTACATGGCTAATTATTCTCGATTTTGAATGCTTTTTGAATATAATTTTATAGAATCCTTTTGGCTTCCTCTTTTCAATATCACAATCCCGAATCTGCAAATGTCCATAGTAGCTCTCCGTGGAGTATAAGTGTGTTGGTAAAAAATCTCCGAGTATGGTACTCTCTATACTTGAATATTGAATAAATGTGACTCTACTGTAAAATGAAAAATTATCTTGGACAAGTTCACTAAACATTGTATACGGAATCACATTTCTAGGCAATACGATGTTATACACATTATTACTTTTATATGCATTACAAAGTACTAAGCCTCCAATAAACAAACCCGTAGCAACAAATCGGAAAGCTTTGTCTTTCGTAAAGGACAGTGGTAAAGGGTCGCCTTGTTCCAAAAGCACTTTCACAAAACAAATAAGTTTACTTTGTATTCGGCGACAACTGATATGTCCATTGGACATGTATGCATCCCAAATCAATAGTACAGCTATTGTTACTATAAGACTTATCCAAACGTGTTTGTGAAAAACGCTAACAAATTCAGAAAACGGCAGTGCTCCCACACCTTGTGTGCCACAGCTAACGAAATGTAAGGTGCTAGGCTTATTTGGAATTGTGAGTAATTTTGAGAAAGTTCGTGTGATCAACGTGTCCAGTTTTATGCTCGATCTTATTGCTAACACGATCATGAAATTGTCATCATCACGAAACAGAGCAGTGGTACAGTTTCCTAGCGTCGATTTAGTAACAAACGCATATGCCATTGACAACCTTGTTTGTGTATCTGAGATTGTAAGAAATGTTTGAAATAACTTGCTTATAGTGTATATTTCATGACTGTTATAGATTATTAGCGCACTTTGGTCCAACAATTTGTTTTGCGAGTCCATTAGGTCAAATTGAATTAACCGATTTTTAAAATGCACACTTGACCATAAAATGTGGTCAATTGACAGTGAGGAAATTTGTAATTCGAAAGGAAAGAAACCACTCACGCAATCTAAACATCGAATGAGATGGTTTAAGCGGCTAATTGCGCATTTGATGGAATTGCAGTTATGATGTATACAATGCAGGTTACCAAATATTAGAAGATCAGTTCGCCTATTATCTGGAAAATGGTCCTGTTGAAAGGTCAACTCATCACGTCTACCTTTCATCCATGTAAAAATGGTACCAGAACTGTATTTCTCCAAAGGCTTGAAATCAAGTAGTACGCTCAGTTGAAACCAACTTGTTGGAACTTGATCCCAAAGAATTATCAAGGCATCACTTGAGGGCATGGTGAAAATCTGAGTGCGTTTTCCAATTGTCATCATGTAGTCTGGCATGAGTAAATTAATTTCAACCTGACATCCCCACGGTTTTACGGCCATTGCAAACTCATTCAAATCCAGACCAACACAATAGCCACTGGAAGCGTAAGAGGAATAACCAATCCTGACATTTGTGTAAAATCTTGAATATGGACAAGGGTGTCCAATCTCATATAAATCTGTGTTGTTCCAAAGAATGGTATAGTTTTCGACGAAGGAAGAAATTTCGTAAGGTAGCCAAATTAAATGGGGTTGGTGCCAATTATACGATTTACCATCTTGATCTCCTCTTATATGAAGGTGTGCGTAGACTGTACGTCGTATTATTGGTGGAAAAGTGGGACGCAAATTTACGCCACGGAAATTTCCAATAACGACCAAACATTTTTCCCGGCCAAATACCTCCAGAAGAGAATTCAAGTTGGTGATAGTCTCGTAGTGGTTATTTACAGAGCTTTGATATTGTGCTATTGTTTTTGGTATGGATAGTTCAACTTGTTTTCGTACTTCACTTCCTGCACTTCCAAGTTTTAATGCTAGAAAGATTTTTTCAATTGTTTGGTGGGGTAAATCGTTGAATGATGTTATGTTTACGGTGTACTGAATCTTAGTACAATGACAAACATTTGCGATGATATATAAAAACAATTGGTTTAATAAAAAATTCTTCATTTTAAAAGTTATAAAGCCCACGCTTATAATTACTTTAACTAGAGCAAATGCTCAATGGATCATAATAAATGGTGGTCAAAATTTCTGATATGATATTTTACCGTGAGGAGTTGAATTTGTACAGAAAATCTAAGTTTCTGTCTTTTTCAATATTCACAAATACAAGAAATCTAAAAGTGCGACGTATTCTTAAATATGTTGGATTATGCAAAATATACATGGTTACTTTTCAAATGAAAGCTTTGTCATGATAACTACCAGAAAATGGATGAACTGGATACGGTAAGCTGGTCATTTTTAATTGAAATTATTGATTTTCGTGTTATGTACGTCGATATTATTGGGTGATTGATTATTTTAACTAGAAAGCTATCTCGCTTAAACTAACTTTTTGGATGAGTCGTGCTGCAATATATATTTTATTTAACACACAATGCGTTTATTTTTACTGGTTTACAGAAACCTATCAAAAAGTTTCCATGTAATGATGTTCAGGATATTGAGGGTAAATTATTTGATATTCTTAATATATTTCGAATTATGTTCTTTTATTGGACTTTTTATATTAAATTTTGCGGCACAATAAAAACAAGACCTAAACTTTCGTAAAAAACTTTTTTAAACTTACAGATCCAAGATTGAGATTTGCACAACTTACTTACATATTTATTCTATTTTAGAAATTATTGGACGATTTTAACCAGCTGTGCTCTTTTTCCAATGTATTTATTTTAGAGTTATCACATGTGCTATCAAAATCACTCTTACGGTATTGCCGCGCGGCCGAAAATATTCGTGTAATATTCGTGTTGCGATTGGTTGCTGGGTCACACGTGACTTGCATAGCAGTGGTATAGGGAAAGAGATGACAAGCCCCACCGTAACATGAGAGACACTTGGGGACTTGTTTCGAGGCCGGACCTTAACTATAAATAAACTGCTAGCAAGCAGGTGGAAAAAAATGGCTAGCATGTAATTTATAGAAATTTTATTGTATTCTAAATTTAAATATTTAATACACTCTTTAAAGTACTTTACGTACAAATTATTATTACATTTATTTAAAATGCATATAATATTAATATTAACTGAGTAAAAATTAGATGCTTTATTAAAAATGTTACATTTTAAGCACATAGAACGTACCCAAAAACTTCTAACTTAAGCACACATTATTTAACACTTAATTGTATATTCACTTACATTCACAAAACTTATTCAAAAACAATTAACCCACAACAAAAAATGTAGGTCGTTTTACTTTTTATGGAGTATTAAAAGAAGATTAAGTCTGCCCAAATAAGAAAAACATCCAAAATTACTGAATCACGAGATAAACCACAATTACATTTCAAAAGTAACAAATTCAAAATTCCAAAGTTATAATTGTTGACAGAAATAATGTGCAATGAGAATAATAATCATGATAAGCTAACGTATGCTTGTACACGTGAAAGTTTAAAAACAGTAAAATACTAATATCATACACGTCACAACCATTCAATTATCTATACAAACAAACTGATCCAATAGAAGTTAAATGAAAAGCACAGAAGGCAAGTACACTCCTGTAGATTAAATTCATATGTAATACATGGTAGTATCTAACATCCAAAAAACTAACAATTACACAACATACTAAATTAAGCCCCAAAATAATTAGCTAAATTCAAACTTTAATACAATTTTCTATACATTTCAATTTGTATAAGTAATAGTAAAATGTGCACACTTATGGTGGAAGAGTAAAAACTTTTACAATATTGAAACAGTAAACAATTAAATAACATTAAGCTTTGTAATGAATGAATAGTTTAGATTAAATGCTACATATATGTTTAAAATGTACTTAACGTTACAACTTAAAAACAAACACAAGCCAATTTCATTCAAGTCTGAACGACTCATTCATTTTAAATAATTTGCAACGATACAGATTTTCCGATTTTTATTAAAAAATCATATATCCGGTAACTCGTCAAAATCATCACCGTCTGGATCGTCATGAACAGAACTTGTCAAAATATCAGGATTAACTGGAAGTGGGGTGTACTCATCGTCCTCATCATCATCATCGGTGATTGGAATCTAGTCGGAATGTAATATATTGCAAATTAAAAGTTGTCATGTATTAAAACTCAGTAACTTTGTCGCAAAGATTGAATACTGTATTATATAACGTATAAGTAACTTACAACAATTTGACGTCCCTCCTTCTCCATGAAGCTTTCATACGTACCATCGGCATCCCAATATTCCTCTGCAATCCTGTAAATTGAAATTCAAGTTAACTTTTACTTCTAACAAGTTTTTACATTCTAAAATTAATTCCGTTACTTCTCAACGTGGCCAATGTGCTTCTTCCATTTTTCAACAGGATACTCCAGCATGATTTTCTTTGCCATTCTTCCACTGTTTTAAGGTTCTGGCCAATGTTTTGCTTCTTAACCGCATCTTTGACGTCTTTCCAAACGTACTCGAAAGGGTTCAAATCACAGTTATAGGGAGGAAGGCTGGCCAAAAAAATACTCTAATAAGGAGGCAATGAATGATTACAAAGCAAGTAAGTTAAGCATTTGCGAAAACAACACACCACCTAGAAGAAAACTCATGAAAGTATCAATCAAAATGATCAAAAAGGGTTCTTTGGCGAGTATAGAAGCAGTTATTCCATATGCTAAAATTCAAATGATTCAATTTACCAGCGTTCAGAATAATAAGTCCGGAAGGTTTATGTTCTGGAAACGTTTAAAAACCCGTTCCCGATAATTTGTGCATTTCTTTGGGACCCATGCCTTACCAGTTCTTGCATGAGGATCTATCCAGGTCTCTATGACATGAATACACGATACTGTCAAGCCTCAATTTAAAATTTGTATTCTTATGACTAACTGCATAATAATAAAATTGAGTACCGTCTAAATAACGCACTTTCATGGGATTCTCCTTTTCTTTGTTTTTTCATAATGCTTGCAAGTACTTTCCTCGCCACATAACGATGTTGGGTCTAATCAATAAAGCATCACGAAAATTTATTTTTCCAAAGTGAAATCCAAGCTTATGCAAAATCCTTCAGAACGTTTTTTCGCCACATGTGAACGGCACAACTTCTTCTCCGTTAGCCCGTCTTTGAAATTCGGTTTCTAGCATTTTGTGCTTAAACTTTGCAAAAATATTATCAACAAATGGGTGCTTTTTGGTTTTCTTTATCATTTCGCGATCAAAGTCGTCAAGTTGACATTGCTTGTAAAATGGGCGATTCCGTTTTTTTCCAGGTGTATAAATGGTCCCATGCCTCCAGTTTTCTAAAACTTTCCTGACTGTGCTCTCACTTATAGAGCATAAATTTTCCTGTGATCTTGATCTGGTTTCCCTCAAGTATGACTGGATTGGTAATATAGCGATGAAAGAAGTCATGTGCATTAACTATAACTTTTTGGGCGGTGAACTGCAAAGTGTTTTCTCGAAGATCAAATCTTTGAACTTCGTCTTTAGTCGGACAGTTATTTCTTAAACCTGGCGACGCCACACCTTCCGAAAGGTCGTTCAGTTGCATCGGCAGAATTGCTTCTGTGCATCTATTTATACTCAAGTATAAAGGTAGGGACGAGTGTACCGGGTACGACGCTGGAATAAATTAGTTATTAACCTACTCAACTGCATCTTAAACATTTTATTAGACTTCTAAATTCGTCACAAATTTCTATTGGACAAGGTGCTCAGTATATCATGATGTATTGAACGTATTTCTGTATGAAAACCCTTTGCTCGTCCCCAATATTTTTCTCTCTATAATTATCCTCGCGAATTTTCATGTGAAAAGATTCCTCAGCAAGAGCGTGTACTGCTGTATTTGGAAAATGCAGTAATATAATTGCATAAGTTGTAGATGGTTCTGCAGGAATTTCTTTGGTTGGGCCAATCGATGCATCCATTTCTCTTATATTACTGAATGGAAGATCGGGGTTCACATCCTCGGATCCAATGACAAAATAATGATTTATTTTGGGTTGTTTTGTCTCGAGGTTTTGTTCTTTCACTTGGCGCATTTCGTGTTTGTGCAAGCTATAGCTCATGCAAATTGTGGAAGGATCGGATACCCGGATAACTAAAATGTGGTATCCAGATAACTTCTTCCCACGGCTTCTTACCGATGCTGGGCATACACTTCGAAGTTCTACGAAAGATGAGTCCTGTGGATATTTTGGCAAAACTTCAGATAAAACTGTTCTGCATCCCTGGTGTGATTGTGGTATCGTCGGATACTTGTCGACTGATACTACGTTAAAGTTGTCTTGAATTTGTAAACTTGTGTGTCCTTGAGGAGTTGATTGGCTGTTGGGGAGTTTGGCTTCCAGTTTCTTGCGATGGCGGGGGTGGAGCAGCTTGTGTCTGTATATTCTGACGTCCATTGGCCTACATAATTAAACATTCGAAATGAAACCTTGAGTACAGCACTGAAAGTAAATTTGATTTTGAAGTTACAAGTTGGTATGGCTCATAAGTTGAAGCATAGCAATGTCCTAGCCAAATTCCGAACAGAAGTTTTTCGAGTTTCCAATTCGGACCCTACGTGGTCGTCACCTAGTTTTAAATATTTTTTCTGATAAACTGACTGCTGCCATAATACATATGTAAGAGATTTTTGTCTTTCGGGCAGGTAGTAAAGTGAAGACGTGTATTCCTTGCCAGCGAGTATCTCGAAATATCGCTTTGCCTCAAAAACTGCAGAAAACAACGGCAAAAGTGGATTCCTAATTTCCCACATTCTTTTAAGCAGCTTGGTATCAGCTTGTTCAGGTGGAACGCCCGTCATGTATTCAACATCATGATTACGACAAAGATCGTCTTCAATTTAAAACATATGGATTGCTATCATTATAATGATGTGCATATTGGTTTTCAAACTACGTATACACACTACTTTCACTCAAAATACGACTGTATAGGAGTGTAGAAAATAAAAACTATTTTGAAATTAGATTTTTTAAATGAGTTCATTAAAGTTGTAAAATAACCTACCTAGTTCATTAACCGGGCCACCACTGTCAACCATAACTTCAATGTTTGTTCCTGAAAAAAAATGCGCCAGTGTGAAAAATGATACTGAATAAGGTAGATTAATGGGATAGCAATAATACGGTTGCTTTTTAGATATTTATAAACATTTGAAAAATATGTTATGAAATAATATGCATGCAGTAATAAATGCAGTGTAAGCTAATTATTTCATGATGTTCACAGAAGAACAATCCAGAGAGAAGTGTCTCTGATAATTTATTCATCTATCCAAGTTGACATGATCATCATTATTATTATTACATGTTTATGTCTGTGCATTCAGATGGAATGCACTGTGAAAGAAAATTAGATACAATATTAATAGCACATTCTAAACGGGAATGTGCCGACAAAGCATGAAGTGCGAAAAGTGATAGTGACCTAGAAGAGGTCCTAATAAAAGTAAAACGGGATTAACCCAAATAAAAATGTTTATGATTGTATGGGAACGCGGATGTCCCCGTGAATATATTTATTTATATACAAGGTTTTCACACCTTTCACAACACCCTCCCTTAGTCTAATAGCATGGCTATTAAGACTAGTATTGTGTGTAAACCTTAAGATGATGTCACTCCAACCAATTGTTGAGTGTCTTGTTGTGCAGGTTGGGCTGCGGGAACCGCTCGAACGATAATAGGTTGGTAATTCTTCTTCTTCTGCCACATGCGCACCATAAGGAAGATGATGATGGACCCAAAGATAACTATGGCGATGAATGTCCAGAAGGTGTAATGTCCCTCCTGATGAAGTGGTTCCATCCTTTGAAATTTTGGTTCAGCCTTAAGCTTATCAAGTTCACTGCCAGGTAACATCAGGTTGGTCAGATTTTCATGGTCAAATAGGTACCAGTTCGTGCGCATGGTATTAAAGGGAGCCCAAGTTTCTTGTAACTTTATCTTGACGTGAGACACATTGTATCGGATGTTGTTAAGTTTGAACTGTGTGTTCAATGGTAAGGAAAACACTTGATTAGGACATGCTTCCTTCTTGTTGTTGATTGTTATGTTGGATAGCGGACAATATACGAAAAGTTGGCTGCCTTCGCGTTTTAATTGAATGAATTGAAGATGATCGTTTCGTGTTGTTGGCTCACAACTGGTCACGGAAAATGGTTGGGTTCTTTTAAGATACACGTCCTCCTGTTGACATCTGTCCATGGGATATACTAATATCTCAGTATTAACGGGTCTTGGATTTATAAGTGGATGAATGCAGTCGGTGTTATTTCCAACGATGGCCTGTGGAGGACCTTGGTAATCAATTCTGCATGTTTCCGTGTCGGTGTGTTTCATCAGCGTAAATGGGTCAGCGTTGAGTAGCACGAAATCATTATTGGCGATTGGGATATCGATTGACATCCAAAATTCATTTCTGATGTCATCAAAGCTACACCAAGCCGCTCTAGCATGGTTATAGGCGCACTGTTCCCCACAAGGAAGAGAAATATTTAAGTAATCCAGAAAAGGCATATGTAACCTTCCTTGATTCCATTCTCGTGTTGTTTCATGGAGTATAGCTACTCCCATTCCAATTCTCATTACTACACTTGCAATTTCATACGCTTGGCTTACTGATTGATAACGGAAATCCGTAAAATTATCCGAAAGTGCATTCAGGTACAACACGGAGGAATTAAACTTCTTCACTACATCTTCCATCACTTCATTCACGTCCGAGTACCTTTTCTCAAGATTTTCGATGTTGTAAACAATGGACGAATATCTTTCCTCAAGATCATCAATCCGGTTTTCATTATTGTTGGATTTAATCAATGCCGCTATTGCGATTCCTGCTCCGACTACCGCTACAACGGCGAGCACAACAGCACCAACAACATATTCTACAAATCTCTTTGCTATATTATGCTCTTCATTCATGGGACGTACTTTCCTTGGGCACATTCTTGACAAAGCACTAAGAAAATCCTTTTCATAACTTAACTGGCATTGTTGTCGTGCTTGTATAAGTAAGTCGGAAGGTATGCTGGCCTTGGTTAGTAAGGTGCAGGGGTTGAGCAGCATAATTTGGAGGTCATACTGGATATAACCGGAGACGATTGGGACCTCCGACTGTCTCCAGAATACTGGGAGTTTTGTCACGGTTTGGAAACTGACCCCGGGTTGAAATGACAGTAATAGTATGAACAAAGTGAACAAAGCTTCTCGACTGTTCCAGGATAATGGTCTTGGCTGCTTCGTTTTCTTTACAACAGGCTCAATTGCAGCAACAACTTGATTTTGCTCATCCCCAATCCCTCCCTTACGCTGAACACCAGCGTAAAAGGATGTAGCTACAATAAGCTGCTTGCTCACGTTTTCAATCTCATCCATTTCTTTTAAGTTAAGAAACTTACAGTGTTTGTGGTGGGGGCCAGCTGCTAGGCTTTTGGTAAGCATGTCAGCTCTCTGCCCTGCCGATGATATGTGAAAAATCTCGCACTCTTTGTTTTTGATCAGCTCACGCATTTTAAGTTCACGTAAGTGAAGATGTTTAGACTTGTCATGTAATGTACTGTTCTCAGCTATGCGCTGTGTGCTTGTGTTGTCTACGAAAAGTGGACTGGCATCGTTTTGAGGGAAGCCCATTTCAGCAAGTATTGCACGGTAATGTACTGCATGTTTTGCTGCTTCGGTGAGTGCAATAAGCTCAGCTTCTGTGCTTGACTGAGCTACGATGGACTGCTTGCGGCATATCAATATGATAGGGACACCAGCAACATAAAACACATAACCTGTGACAGATTTACGCGTTAATTTACACGTGGAATGATCTGAGTCAGAGAATCCTTCCAAAATGATGAGGTGGTCTTTTGGATCAATATGAAGGCCAAGTTTTTTCGTGCCTTGTAAATATCTCATTGCATGTTTTACAATATTCCACGTTTGTTTATCATGTGAGTTATTGAATTGTGCTAACTTGCACACTGTAAATGACAAGTCTGGTCGGCATGTCCGAGCAATGAATAACAAAGATCCAATAGCCTGGCGGTATGGGATTGTGTCATCACATTTTTCAGCTAACATGAACTCAGTTCCTGGTTGAATAGGCACACTGGCTGGCTTACATTCCATCATATTGAACTGACGGAGTATATTGTTAGCCATCTTCTCATTGTGCAAGAAAAAACTTCCGTCAGCCAATCTTTCGATTTGCATTCCAACAAATGAGTTTAATGATGTTTTCTTTATTTTGAATTCTTTTTCAAATCTCTTCATAACATTTTTCAAAATGCTGTCCTTGGTTGACACCATAAGAATGTCATCGACGTAGCATATGATGTATGTTATCCCATCATCTAAGTTGATGTAAAGAGAGGGATCATGAACGGATGGTTTAAAATGTAAGCTCTGGAGGAACTCTGTGAGTCGCTTTTCCCAACAAGCTGGTCCTTGTTTTATGCCATATAGTGGTCGCTGTAATTTACATACTTTTCCTGGTACAGAAGGGAGTCCCTCTGGAATTTCTATGTATAGCTCTTTATCCAGGTATCCTTGAAGAAACGCCGTGTTGACATCTAATGTCTCAATGAACATTTTGAGTCTAGCAGCGACAGTAAGGACAATGCGAATTGTATCCAGTCTCACCACGTTGGCGAATGTATTGACATAATCTAAACCTGGTCTCTGTGTAAATCCACGAGCAACTAAACGTGCTTTATATCTTGGTAAAGCTGAGGAAGGTATATCTTTGAGTGCAAATACCCACCTTGTACTTAAGGTTCTTGTCTTGGATGTGCGAGGGACTAATTCCCAAGTGCCGTTTTCTTCATGGCTACGAAGCTCATCATCAATTGCGTCTTGCCAAAATACTTTGTCAGGGCTATTGATGGCATCCTTGTAGTTGCGTGGGAGTGGGATGGCGGAAAATGATTTTGGGTTGGCATCAAAATGAACTGATTGCTTTAGCTTAGATTTTGGGCGTAAACCAGTGTGGCGTTCTTGTCTTTGCCCGGGGACTTCAATGACAATTTTCTGACCAACAGGAAGGTTTGCTGTAAATACTCCAGTCGAGGTAGAAACTTCAACATTTTGCATGTTTTGTGGTGACGTGGTGGGGCTGGTTATGGGCGATGTTATTGGGGTCTCAAGCATTCCTGTATCCGCATCCTCAAAGGCGTTATCATCTAAATCTTCCACGGAGATATCTAGCTCAGCGTCATTTTCAAGTTTCCCAGATGAGTTATGAGAGTTCTGTTCCGATTTTAACTCAGGGAAGAGCGGGGGGTTAAAGGGTTCAAAATGATGAACTGGTACGTATGTGATGAAATTTTCATGGAAGTCCACATCATGAGTTGCAATAATTTTTCTAAGTGTTGGACAATAGACACGATAATTATTTCCAGGAGCAAATCCCACAAGTACTCCCTTTAAGCCTCCGTGGGGCAACTCCTTTGGCCCAGTTGGGCCGGTGGGTGTCACAAAAGCTATGCTTCCGAACATGCGAACATGCGCCAGCGTGGGCTTGTTTCGGAAGATGATTTCAAACGGAGTCTGAAAGGGGTTGGCTCTGTTGACTGTTCGGTTTAAAATGTGGACCACAAAAGAACACGCTGCAGCCCATAAAGTTTTAGGGAGTCCACTCTGAAGTAATATGGTATTAGCAAGTTCTTTTATTCGTCTCATTTGGCGTTCGACTTTGCCGTTCAGTTGAGGGCAATATGGAATACTTAATCCATGGATGATGCCCTTCCCTTTCATGAATTGTGAAACCTCGGCAGAGGTAAACTCCAAAGCATTGTCAGTCTTCACATGCTTCACCTTATTGCCAGTTTGTGTTTCAAAAAAATGAATAACGTCCCTGATGGATTTCGCTGCTGTTGACTTATTTGTCATAAACTCGAGGTAAACAAAGTTAGACCCATGATCGACCGTCACCATCATGTAGTATTGGTTTTCGAGTGATTTAGGAAGTTTCCAAGTTAAATCAATGTGCAAATATTCCCCAGGTTCACACTTGGTAATTTCTGCTTTACGTTTGAATGGCTGGCGTTTTGCTTTTCCCTCGTGACAGTAATCACACACAAAGTCATGTTTTAAGTTTTCCATTTTGATCCCGGTGGCAGCTCCGTTTTTTACTGTGAGTCTCAGATATTCCATGTTCATGTGTGCACAACGATTATGTATGAGACGACTCATTTCCGCTGACGCAAGGAAGGCAAATACCAGCTTCTTTCGGAAACGTAAGGTGTATAGGTTTTGCATGCGGTCGGCAAATGGTCCTTTGGTATTCTCACGCTGAAAGTATGCTTGATGTTTGTCGAGGACCAATGTGTAGCCTTTATCAACCAAGGGCGCTACTGCAAACAAGTTCACGGAGCCCGGGATGTATAATAAATCCGTAATTTTACATATCTGCCATTTGTTATCACGATATTCTTCCAATTCCAGTGTTCCAATTCCAGTGGCTTCGACAACATTGTTATCACCTGTCGCACGGACTTTTATGGGGGATTGTAAGACCCGAAAGTCACAAAATGCGTCCCGGTCTCCACTGCTGTGATGGGTTGAACCACTATCTAATATGAATGGCAATTCAATGTCTTCCCTACGGGAGTTAGCAGACATATGGTACGCAATTAGGGCGATTGCATACTGGCCAACAGAGGGCGAGATAACAGGCGTAGGAAATATTTCTGGGAAAGGAGCAGTCGGGTCGTAAAAATCCAAGTACTCCTCAACGTCGTAGAAAGGAGCAAGTTCCACACTGTTCTGTGTCCCTTCGATCTGCTCTTCCTCAGCGTCGAAATAAACGCTCTCATCTTCTGAGTCGTCAATTTCAAAGGCGGGACCACGTTCTCCTTCTATATTAGCGTTTGGGGCAAAAGAATCCAGTGGAATTAAGGAGTATGATGTAAAATGACCTTCATCATACATGTTATCGTGAGTGTCGTCTTGTTGTTGATCGCTATTTGCATGATAAGCGCGTGTCGTAGCGCTGGGGTGTTGTTGTTGTCTGTACCCGTCACCAGAACTACGTCTACCCCGGTAGGCGTTACCATTGTCGTTGCCATTCCAATTTCGGTTACCAGTTCCGTTGCGGTTGCCGTTGCCATTTCGATTGACATTACTAGTCCGGTTACCTTGTCCATTTCTGTTGCCGTTTCCATTGCGAGTGCCACTGTTATTTCGGTTTCCATTACCACTCCAGGTGCCGGAAGGTCCATCTCCCGCATAATCAGCATCGTTGAAACTCAGTTTGTTGTTGTAGTCTGGATCATCACAGTTTCGTGCAAGATGTTCACTACTATTACAGTTGTAACAGAGCTTTTGCTTCCGCCACTGACCTTGTGGGTTGGGTTCTTTCCACTGAGTGTTACCACGTCGGTTTCCTGGTCGTCGGGTGTAGTAAGCAACTGCATCTGCCTCAGCACTCGTTGCTGCAGCGGCCGCAGCAGCTTTTGCATCAAGCTCGTAGTTTTGGAGGCGAGTAAGGAGGAAATCCTTATTTTTGAGCGCGTCAGCCACCATGTCCCAAGAAGTAGTGAAATCCTTGTAGTCGGGTCGTGGTAATGCCGATACCATTTTTGCAATAAAATCTTTTTCATTGACCTTGTGGCTCAGGACAGATAACGCTCGGACAATGCACGTAAGTCGTACGTACGCACTGGTTGGAGACTCAGTCTTCTCCATTTTAAATCCATGAAATTGTGCCAGGGTAGTATCCTTTTGATATGCCGAAGTACGTGAATAGAGTGTTTTTAACTGATCAAATACCTCTTTGGAAAAATCCTTATCTGCAACCTGCATCACATCATCCGGTGACAAGGTTTGGAAGATGTGAGCCTTTGCGGTAGCATCGGCAGCCTCCCATTTAACCTGGTTGTCGGTGGCAGTATCATTGGTTGCTGGGCGCAATAACTCACCGCTGACGTACTTCCAAAGGCTCAGGCCTTTGAGATACACTGTCACGTGCACTTCCCAGTACGCATAATTCTGGGGGCCCTCCAATATGGGCACGTTAGTACGAAGTGAAGAATTCATCTTCAAGAAATCAATCACTTACTAATTCACAAACGAATTTGGTAATGAATCCCTAAATTCCCACGATGCTCTGTTTTACCCAGTCCACAAGACGGTTTCCGGTCGGTCTTTGACTTTGGATAATCCTGACAGAGTTCACGTTCCTGGAATTCGAAGTTCAATCTAGCGCTGTTATATTTCTAATAACTGCCTAATTAACTGTCGAGGATATTCGAAGAAATAGGTGCACAATGCCCCACTATGAAGTAATCGTTCAATATTATAATCTAACGACGGACAACTCTCCAAGATAAAATCAAAAGAAAACGCACTAGAAGTTACTTATCTTTAACGTCGTAAGGCGATAGAGTGAAACCGTTTTAGGAATCTTCAAAAAGACACTTAAAAGTTTAATATCAACTCTGCTACCATGTTATGAAATAATATGCATGCAGTAATAAATGCAGTGTAAGCTAATTATTTCATGATGTTCACAGAAGAACAATCCAGAGAGAAGTGTCTCTGATAATTTATTCATCTATCCAAGTTGACATGATCATCATTATTATTATTACATGTTTATGTCTGTGCATTCAGATGGAATGCACTGTGAAAGAAAATTAGATACAATATTAATAGCACATTCTAAACGGGAATGTGCCGACAAAGCATGAAGTGCGAAAAGTGATAGTGACCTAGAAGAGGTCCTAATAAAAGTAAAACGGGATTAACCCAAATAAAAATGTTTATGATTGTATGGGAACGCGGATGTCCCCGTGAATATATTTATTTATATACAAGGTTTTCACACCTTTCACAACACTATCATTATAATGATGTGCATATTGGTTTTCAAACTACGTATACACACTACTTTCACTCAAAATACGACTGTATAGGAGTGTAGAAAATAAAAACTATTTTGAAATTAGATTTTTTAAATGAGTTCATTAAAGTTGTAAAATAACCTACCTAGTTCATTAACCGGGCCACCACTGTCAACCATAACTTCAATGTTTGTTCCTGAAAAAAAATGCGCCAGTGTGAAAAATGATACTGAATAAGGTAGATTAATGGGATAGCAATAATACGGTTGCTTTTTAGATATTTATAAACATTTGAAAAATTCTCACCAGGACCGCAATAACGATAACCGGGTAAATTGAAATTAAGCACGGCAGAAGGGGATTCTACAGAGCTGATATTTCGTAGATTGACATAGTGAATTGAACGCCTTCTGCGTTGTGGTTGAAGAACTGGACACACGCTTGGCATTTCAAAGGAAGTAGTAGTAGGAGGAGTAGTATAAGTGCTAGAGAGGGATGGGTGTTTACTCTACTTTATTGGTGTAATTATTTTTAAGTCAGCTAATAGGCTCATAATTGCCATGATCAATTTAGCAATTAGATATCTTATTTTCTTGCGATCGTAAAGTTTAAAAAATTGCGTCCGCAAAAAAAAACTCAATTTAAAGCTTATAATCTTTAGGATTTTCCGTATTGAATATTTTTCCAAAATTTGCGTATTCGGCAACTGAATTTGGAATCGTCTTCTTTGAACAACGGAAGTGAATTCTTTTTATTAAACGTTAAAATAGCCACATTCCAAATATTCAAGTTACTATATTTAATTAGTCTCATTTCTCAATGCAACTCATTTATGAGTTTCTACACCGGTTATTATAAAAATGGTGGGAAAATACAGGACTATAAAAAATTAAATTTATTTACTCATGTTTAAAAAAAATTGTTTTTTTTTCAAGTCAGAGAATTGTCAACGACTTTGCCGGTTAAAAAACCTTACAAAGAATGCTACACTCTTTCCCTGGAATTTCAGAAACGAGTCAGCTCTATAGAGACCAATGAATGAATAGCGGTTCATCTCAATCAGAATTGTGATTATCCAAAACTGTACATATCCCCCAATACATCGTATTATCCAGGTTATTATCCAGACTTGTGAGAACTGTATGCTCATCGACGGGTAGAAGATATGCAGAATAGATTACAAATTCTCGATAATTACATCGTTTCCAGTGAAAAAGGTGTGTGTGCTTGTTGTTTCTATCATAATTGTGCTGGTCTTGATTAACGTATACTTTAACTTTTATTGTAAAGCAATGTTTAACAAAAAAAGTTATTTATAAAAAGAACTAAAACTGCTATTTTGATACGGGGTACATAATGCATATTATTAAGGAATTCCATGGATGAATAAATAATGTTTTCAATATATGACTAAAGTCTAAGTGTTCTTAATGTATACTTTGCTAGAATGCTAGAGAAGGACCTTTTAAGTAATACTTTCAAGTTTTGACGAATTTAATAATCAAGCAATCTACCGAGTTTACTTGTCGGCTTGGTATATCCATCAGTAACCAATTTAAACTCGTACTCACTAGAAGGTTCTCGGCAAAGCAATATTTTTTATCAAATCTGCCGGGTTTCACGATGCCTGATATTAAGTTGCTACTCAGGTCTGACAAAGTGTATTTTACTTCAAACAATATAAATAAATTGCTTAAATATAATGTGTGCTCAAGTTTTACAAGTACTCAACAAATTTAATCATCAAAACTGTCTCCAACGACATCCATAACTGGTTAATATTTAAAGGTTTTGCATTGTCGTTTTAGTCACCTTTTCTATTCTACCGCCTAACAGAACTTGTTCATCCGGTTGCCCGACTAACATTAAACATAAAGTTTCAAGGAAACATGGGCTCTACTACGACACAAAACGTTTTATATTACGAAGACCCATATCATGATCAAAACACGGTAGAATTTATAATAAAAACATTTTCTCAACTGCGAAACTTTCACAACCAACCAGGACGTTTATATCCGTTCGTTGTTTTTGCCAATGAAGCAGCAAAAGCACTAAATTCTACCTTGTCTGTAGTAACGCTTCAGAATCTTAATATCCTTAAAAACAGTGCGCCAATTTTACTTACAAGTATCAGTTATCCTGCAGTTCAAGTTCAAACACCACTCTATTACTCGCAATTATATGAAAATCGTTCCTTATTATACCACTTTACTGACAAGCCAATATTTTTACAATGGAACTCCATTCCACTTAATCTTGCTTATTGCGATTTTCCGACAACATTACACGAGTCTCCAACTGATCTCTCAT
This sequence comes from Entomobrya nivalis, assembly GCA_034695485.1. Lineage (NCBI taxonomy): Eukaryota > Metazoa > Arthropoda > Collembola > Entomobryomorpha > Entomobryidae > Entomobrya > Entomobrya nivalis. The sequence continues at coordinate 4,995 of JAQFZH010000487.1, read as the reverse complement.
TATTCACTTCCCCTTTCAATAAAACGGTTTGGCTCTTGCTTTTGCTGTCTTTATTACTTGTTGGCTTGAAGTTGTCCTCAGACAAAACATTACGTCCGTTTTCATTTAATTTGTTTTTAACATTTTCTGGTTTACTGTCAACGTGCACTGGTTTGTCATTCTTGAACGTTAACCGTCGATCTAAAATTCTTTCCTTATGGTTGTTAACTTCCACTGCTCTGGTAAACTTTTACTTGGGAGTCATTAGCAGCCAAATAGTTAAGCCGTTGCCTCCCAACATTATAAAGAATGCAGAGGAGCTTCATGCCAAGAATTATACTTTAGTCTACAAGCATGACCATCACAAAGAGTACGTAAAGTCTATTTCTTGGTTCCGAAACTTGTCAACTCTTTCCAGTCTGTCGGCGACTGCTCAAATTGAAGAGCACCAATTTATTAACCAACTGGCATTTGGTAATAAAACGGCCACAATAATATCATGGCCTGGGGCTTCATGTTGGGCAAATATGGCCAAAGACTTGATAAATAAAATGCAAGAAATACAATTTAATAAAAAACGTCAGAAAAGGGAATGCTTCGTTGGTGGTGAGCTCATTTTGGCAGGTCGAATATATTACGTCGTACTTCCACCAAATCAAAAAAATGTATCTAAAATTATTCTAAGGTTATTCGAATCAGGTGTGCATGGGTATTGGATGGATGAATATTATGGACTAGCCAAAGCAGGTCGGGTGCAAGATCGTGTAAAAATGGCCAGTCCCACCAAACTACTAACTGATACTTCTGATACTGATTTTGTCCCTGCTTTAAATCTTTACGGCAAAATGCTCAAAGCTTTTGTACTGAACTCAATTTGTAACCTTATTTGTTGTTGTGCGCATTTGTGCGAATTAATTACTGGACAACTAACAAAATATTACGCTTTGAAAAAGATGGAACGTTCGATTAAACGATAATGACATAACGTAGCGTGTTTGTTTTTGGTGTTAGCTTACTTTACTTTGGCTTCTTTTGGCCAAAATGTCTATTCAAACTGAAGTAAAATTTATTTCAAATAAGCATTTCCAGAATGTACTGTATATACACAAATTAAATACAAGATCATTTTCGTTATTTTAGTCAACTTGCAAAATTTATTTTAAGACAAAAGCTGTGACTTTGTCAACAAAGTTACTCTTTTCAATAAATCCTAAAAATGTTTTGTCAAAAACGTATACTTGTTTGTGGAAATCAAATGCCAAAACCAATAAGTGTGATGTTAATAAAGAATTCAAACTGTTACTTTGGTGTTGGCGCCAAAGAATCAAATAAACAACATTCATTACCGGTAAAAGATATATTCTAAATTTTTAATACATGTATGTATGACTATTTAGTCAAAAATATATTGTAGATCTTTGTATCAACCTTATTATTAATTCGAGTTGTTAGTTTACCAAAATTCTTGAATAAATTGATGGTGATGTGTTGAATTTGTGTAGAGTTCAAAATGTTACTGACTAAATCTTAAACTAATGCCTCAAACAAAAACGCCCACTTTTATGTAAGACCGACAATTTCAAGTAATATTTGTTCACAGAATAAAAAGTTAATTAAGATGTAGAATCAAGTACAATTACACAGCACATACGACAAGAATACATTGAATGAGGGTGCTAATGTGCTGAAAGCCATTAAGTTAGTTTGTGCCGATTAGAGTGTTTGTACGCTATCATCTGCCCAAAGAAAAGACTGGCATAATTATTTGGAATACCGGGAACGAATGTGGCAAGTACAGAGTGTTAGACAAGGTTGAGGAATCTAAGATCGAGCGTGAACAAACGTTTCAAAACTCAAGTGAAAAAACATTAAACAAACAAGGCACTAGAAATATTTATACATTACTTTATTTTCCTTAACAACTAAAACTGGACAGTTAAGTGAAACATTATTGGCATACTAAAATGGCTATTAAGCGCTTTGTATTACTAAAATATTAAAATCGTGTCTAAAGTTCTTTCGAAAAAATGTCTAGTCGTGTCCTTGCAGAACTGTTCATCAATGACTAGAAATGGATAATAATAAACTCTTATAGGTAGATAAGCTTCCGTAATCTTTTTCAATGTTAACAAGTTTTTTCTCATTGACACTGCAGTGAAAGAAGCACTAACGCTTAATTCTTTTGAGTCGTGCACTAATTGCCACATTAAAAAATTAGATCGGGCAGAAAACAACGATGTCAAATAATTTGTGTATATTTTTTTAAACTTTTGATCATTTAAAAAATAGGAGTATTTTTTTCCAGGAGCGGCCATCAAAAAATTTATTTTAAAGGTTTTTTATATAGAACCAATAACCGTCAAATCAATTAAAACTTAAAGTTGGGGACAGGAGAACCGAATCAAATAAAAAGATTGAATTTTGCTGTGAACGACTCATTTGCATGGGCACAATTTTTTAATGTAGGGATATTTTGTTGTATCGTTGCAACCACTAAAATTTACTCGTTGCGACAACTTGTAGAATGTAGCTGCATAAGAAAGTGAAAACGTCAGGTCGAGTAAAGGCTAATCGTAATATTACTTGTAAATTTTGTTCGGAAACGTTTAAATTTGCACCTGAGTTGGCTTTTCATGAAACCAAAACTCATGAGAATTACACCAACGACAGGAAAGGAAATCGTTTCAAGTGTCCCCGATGCCCTTCTAAACCGCAAGAACAAAACAAATATGTGAACCATTTCCTCCAAACACATTTTAACTTGCTAATGGATATATATAGATGTTTGGTTTGTAAGGCTCCTTTGCACGCAGCCGAAATAACTTTACCTTTTAGCATTCTCGGACATCTTCATCTCTCACATTATAAAATTTCAAATGCAAAATCACCAGAAGAAATTTGCGGGTGTGGGGACTTTCCAGCGTATTTTATTACTCCATTTCCAGTTATCAAAACACAAATTGTGGTTCCATTCGACTGGTGATAAGAAACGTGTCAAGATTGTGGGAATAAATTTTTTCTTCCGGAGCAACTTCGTAAGCAAAGAATTCATAAGCACAAAGATGTATTTGGCGAGCTTAAATATTCTTGCAATGTGGATGGTTGCGAAAGAACATTTTAAACTAAATATGAGCTGGATAGCCATAACATGCATCGTCACTCCGGAAAGGATCCGTTTATAATGTGTACCGAATGTGGCAAGAGATTTGGAGGAAAGTTGGCACTACATAGACACAAGCAGACGATTCATAATGCTGATTTTCAGGAGAAGAGGAGAAAGAAGAAGAGCCTTGGCTTGGTTTGTGAGCAGTGTGGGAAAAAGTTCGTTAAGAAGGATGTGCTTTTACTTCATTATAAAAGTCATTCTGGACCAGAGTCGTGGAACTATTGTTGTGAAATTTGTTACAAGAAGTGTTTGACAGTTGACAAATTAAAGGACCATATGAGAGTCAAATCCACCAATCGGATCTTGCAACAGTTTTGGCGTACCTTGCCAGCTAATAAATTGTACCCTTTAAGTTTATGATGTGGATAGAAAATGACGGGGAGTTTAGATTTAGTATTTATTTTGATTACATTTTGCACGTGTATTATGCATACAACCGTTAGAAGCTCATTAATGTTGCGCAGAAGTTTGTGATAACGGTTTCAAAAAATGCATTCCAATCGAAGCATAATACGTATTTCATATATATATAAGTAGTATGGTTAGCGCTTATCAGCTATTGCAGTCAAGGGGGAGGCTATGAAGTTCCAAATAAATTGGTAAAAATCTTTTTTTTCTAAAGACATGCTTTCACTTATGTCAGCTTTTTTCAAATTTACAGGTGATATCAAACTGGAATAACTTATCAGCATAATAAAGTTCCTGAATATCTTAACATAGAAAAATTGTGTAAAGTGCCAAAAGTGTGATAGTTATCTGGAAATCAGTAGAAATAAATGCATTGTGTATATTATAGTATATATATTTATTGTAGCAAGACATATCCCAAACGTTAGTTGAAGTGATGTGGCTTTCTAGTAAAAGAACAATCGAACAAGCAATAATATCCACGTGGATAACACGAAAATCAATAATCTGAATTAATAATGACCAGCTTCCTGTGTCGAATCCATCCAGTTTTCTTGTAGTTTTCCACACGAAGCTATCATTTGAAAGGGTTCTTAAATATTTTGTATGATCGCAACTAAAGCCACGTTGCGCATTGAGTTGTCTTGTCTTTCTGAGTCTACAAAAGTCAACACTTTATCCTCTTGTCTTAAATTTTCTCTGATTATTGAAATTTTCACAGTAAATTAGCATACCAAAAATTTGGACATCCGTTTGTGTTCTATTGAGATTCTTGCTCAAACTATTGTAATTTTAAAGTGTGTGCAATATTTCGAATAATTAATCTTTAAAGCAGTAATACTTAGTAAAACAGTCAAAATGAACAAGTTTTCATTAAACTATTTACTCAACTACTTTTATATACTTTTCTATATCGTCGCAAATATTTGTCATTGTACGAGGATTCAGTACACGATAAACATTACATCATTCAATGATTTACCAAACGAAGCCATCGAAAAAGTCCTTGTTGCATCAAACCTTGGAATTGAAGTACGAAAAAAGCTTAAAATAACCCTACCAAAAGCCCTAGCACAATATCAAAGCACTAAAAATAACCACTACGAGACTGTAACCAACTTGAACTCTCTTCTGAGTGCATTTAGCAGAGAGAAATGTTTGATCGTTGTTGGAAATTTTCGTGGCGTAAATTTGAGTCCCACTTTTCCACTAATTTTAAGACGTGCAGTCTACGCACACCAACGTATAACAGGAGACCAGGATGGTAAATCGATAAATTGGCACCAACCCGATTTAATTTGGTTACCTTACGAAACGTCATCTTTCCTCAAAAACAATACAATTGTTAGGGAAAACGGCACAGACATATTTGAGATTGGACACCCTTGTCCATATTCTAGATTTTACACAAGTATCGCAATAGACTCTTCCCATTATGATAC
>JAQFZH010000486.1:0-32032 GCA_034695485.1 Entomobrya nivalis | reverse complement strand
GTTTTGGTTGGCGAAGAGGGAGGAGCATCGCTATCTGCGTTGCGTTTTACTTTTACTTTTATCTTTGTAATTTTATGAAAATGTGTTTTTTGTGGGATTGTGAGCAGTGCAACTTTGCAATTGTGACTGCGTTGTCGTGTGTAATTTTTGGAGTTTGAATTGTTGGGTTGAGAGGAGGATTGATTTTTGTTGAATAAAAATCTTTAAAAAAAAATTACAATTAACTACTAATCGCGTAGTATCTTTGCACTAATCGTGTGCTTTCATTGTTGTTGTGGTTTGGAAGAAGTTGGGGATTTCGGTGATTAATTTAGTATATATTTGAAAGCATCATACTAAAATTGTTTCTCTTTGCTGGCCGCATCTTTTAGAGATCATCATCACCATCCGCCACCACCTCCCGAACCGTAGCATTGTTAACATCCGTTTGTTAGGATCATTGCTGTAAAAGTGACTGTTAGGGTGTCGGTGAAAGTCGCTTCTGATTTTGAATTCCAGTTTACTAAACAAGTTATGAAAGTGAAAGCCAAAACGATCGCTAGCCAAGTCCAATTGTCAAATGGATGAAAAAACATGCAAATGGCAAAGCTGGAACCTTTCTTCTGTGTTGGAACTCCACAATAAACAAAGTTTTGAGGAAGGGAGTCCACTTGATGTAGGCGGGGTAGTAATTTTGCATTTTTGTAACTACGAAACTTCGTCCACATACTGTAAGCAGAGATGTTAATGTCCCTAGAGGCCACTAATGGTATAATTGTTGGATACTTCTCAATTTGCCCGGATTCCAGGGCGACCCAAGATTTTGTAGATTCATTTCGGGATACCAGGGAAGCATTCACAGCTTTTGCGATTTCGTTACAAAAAATTATTAGCGCTTCTAATCGATGGGGTTTGTGGTGAAAATTCCTCAATTTTAAGTGATATTTTAAAGCGTTGCTCATGGCATCACTGTACGGGGCATAATGAAAGTCAAAATATAGTATTGATTTATCTTTCGGGTTTGCTCCGTAACCAGTTCCAATGATCAAAATATTCATTGAAATTAGTAACGAAATTGAAGTCATTTTGATTTTCACCCAGTTGTCATAACTTTACGTATATTTTTGGCATGAGTATCTCAATTACAAGGTGCTGACTTGATAATGATCGATAAAAAGCAATGGTGTAGCATAAAGTCTAACATTAAAAGGCCGAAAAGCACTTTATCGCCGCACATGCATAAACAAGTTTTGTTGAAGTACCTTCCAAGTGTATCCATTTGAATTCCCTGAAATATTAGAACAAAATGAAATTGTTAAGAGTACATAGAACATTGGATCGATAAATGTATGTTTTTGAAAATATTTTTTACAAATTATGCACAAATTCTGCAAATACCGATTCAAGCTTTCAGATACGCAATAAGACGGAATTCTAAATACTATTTAGTTAACGATTTTATTTTTAAATTGTAAAGTTTTACGAACTTTACATTGTTCATATTGTACTCAAGTTCAGTTTTTCTTCCACTTAAGCAATCCAATGCCCTTTTGTAGGAAACAATTCAACAGCATTAAAAAGGTCGACAGAACGTGAAAACACAAAGGAATTTATAAATATCGTACTCATCCTTTATATTAATTATTAAATATACCATTGACAGGCAAACTATTATGCAAGGCCAATTCATTAAATTAAAGGTTTATTTCGTACGTTCGGAGAAAATACAGCGCCAGTCCAAAAGTCCAGACTCCACCCATCAAAATTTATCTGTTAATCGGGGAAAACTGGGATGTGGATGTGACCGTGATCAAGAAATGCAATGCAAAATGTATGAAAAAATGACAGTTACATTTAAAAATCCAATAAAAAGTTCTGCTTCATAAAGTTTAGCTTTAAGATTTACCGGAAACAAGGACAGAAATTTTTAGCTTTTGACCTTTTTTATTTTAGCGGTTGAGTTAAGCGCAAATAGTGGGCGGTAAATTTCGCATATGATTTGTCAAAATCATATTTTAGCTTGGCTGCTTGAGGTTTTGATGCGCTGAAAAGTATGTTTCCTTGATTAGTTGTTTAGTTTATTTAGCTGAGTTAGAGCGCAGCGGTAGTTAAATACTTTTTTGTTCAGTTGAGCTGGGTAATTTCTGTGATTTACTAGTGGAAGCAATGGTGAAAGTAAAAGAGGAAAAATTAGTGGCATCCGCAGGGGATACGACATGTAAATGGAAAAAAGTACCGAAACGGATGTCAGGCTATCAATTTTTCTTACGAGCTTGTCTTGATGAAATGAAGGCACAGTATCCTGACTCCAGCATTGTCTTATCGGAAGTTTCTAAGTTGTGTGCTGAAAATTGGCAGGTAATTTTAGAGAAAAATGTGCTTATTTTTTTGGCTTTTATATACATTTATATTAAAAGAAATGAGAATGTTCTCTAAAACTTTAATTTCACCTTTGTGTACAGACAATGAACGAAGTTACGAAGAAACGTTTCCAGGATGAAGCTGAAGCGGTGAATAAATCTAATTGTCTACAAAGCACTCAGTCTGGGAAGTTGAAGAACAAAATGAGGGTTTATATGCCGAAGCAACCGTTGTCGGCTTACATTTTGTTTTGCAAGGAGAAGCGTTCTGAGGTGAAGCGAAACTATCCAGACTTCTCTATGGGGCAAATATCCTGCATTTTGTCAGAAATGTGGCTGAATAGTGATGGTGAAACCAAGCGGAAGTATGAGAAGTTATCCCAAAAGCAAAGGGCGCATTATAAAAAGGCATGGGCTCGAAATGTTTAACTAGTTAATGTTCTGAAATAATTAAATGTGTACTTTTAATGGATGTATGTATATATTTTTTGACTTGATAGGACCTGAATGTATCCCAGGTTACTCTGGAACCTAAGACGCATAGTGAAGTGAAAGTTGAGACGGAAACTGATGAAACTGAAGTAAAAGCCAAGGTTGAGTTGAAGGAAGAGCTGGATTTGGACTAGTGGACCAATAAACTTAAATATAATTCCGGGCTAATTTTATTATAGCAATTTTTCTAGTTCAGATCTTTTTATCTTTTGGTTGCTTGGCAACTTTGGTGTTGGTTTTGATAATTATAATTTAGTAAAAAAACGATTTCGTATTCCAGTTGTTTTACATGTAAATTGAAATTGACTTTTTCTTGTTAAGTGTAATGGAAGGCGTTGTTACTGCAGTCACTATACGCAGGTTTTCTCGCGAAATAAAATTTCTTACTAGGCATGAAGTATATACAAACAAATTCTATAATGTCAGTACATTTAACTATTTTAATGTTATACAAACACCCATTGACACCCCGCGGAAATGATGATGTAGTTGGTAAAATTATCCATAATTATCCGAATCTTATTTAGATAAAGCGTCATAGTCATAATCCTTTTCTTGATCGCAGTCTTCTTGATCATTACCATATAACTTATCGCTCGTTTTCTACGTGTTATTAACCATTGTGTAATGATGAGATATATTCTTATTCTTAGTCACGTTGTTCAGTTATGGATTTTGACTTTAATTAATAATAAAAAACCTTGCTTGCATATTATATTCAGTATTGAGTGAAGTTGCCATACATATACATGTAATATGCATACCAATCTACGAGGCTGTGTAATCAAGAATTCTTTAAAAAATTCGTATTATGCAATGCACTGTCACAATTAAACATCACAGATGAAACAATTGACGATTCAGAGTTATGTAACTACTACTCAACAAACAATAATTAATAAAACGGTCTATAAGAGCAATTTAGAATTTAATGGATCATATTCTTTAATTGCTAAAGTTGTCAAAAGTTGGAATGCTGGTATAATAATACAGCGCATGTGTTCAAGATGGAGTAGCTTTCATATAAAAGAGTTTCAACTTGCTCGATTTGACATCAGAGTTGATTTCTCAGCTTACTGTGAACAGCAAAGCCGAGCGGTCACCTAACCAACCCATACAAATTTCAACATGAAGTTCTTATCCGTAGCCGTTGTTATCGCCACCCTCGTGGTACTTGCCTCCTCCGAGGTACATAACCGAATCGAAACAATTATTACATCAGTCAGACACACTGTATGGAAGGTTTAATATATTGTTTAGATCAACATTTAACATGAAACTCTTTTCCCCTTGTTTTAGGAGGCAGCTGGCAAGTCCGGCGCCGCGTCTAACGCCGCCTCAGGATCTGGAGCTGCCTCCAACGCAGCTGGAAAGAGTGGGGCGGCTTCCAATTCTGCTGGTCCATCTAATGCCGCATCCAACGCTGCTGGCAAGAGTGGGGCCGCTTCAAATTCTGCTGGTCCATCTAATGCCGCATCCAACGCTGCTGGCAAGAGTGGGGCCGCTTCAAATTCTGCTGGCCCATCTAATGCCGCATCCAACGCTGCTGGCAAGAGTGGGGCTGCTTCAAATTCTGCTGGCCCATCTAATGCCGCATCCAACGCTGCTGGCAAGAGTGGGGCGGCTTCCAATTCTGCTGGTCCGTCTAATGCCGCATCCAACGCCGCTGGCAAGTCTGGAGCTGCATCTAACGCCGCTTCAAACACTGGTGCTGCCTCCAACGCTGCTGGCAAGAGTGGTGCTGCATCCAACGCCGCTTCAAACAGTGGTGCCGCTGCTGCTGGAAAGTCTGGAGCTGCATCCAACTCCAATTCTAATGCCGCTGCTGCTTCCAACGCAGCTGGCAAGTCTGGAGCTGCATCTAACAACGCTTAAAACACTGGTGCTGCCTCTAACGCTGCTGGCAAGAGTGGTGCTGCATCCAACGCAGCTTCGAATTCAAATTCACCAATGGTTGGCTAGTTTTTTAGATGAATGCTTTTGCCAGAATCGTTTCACTTTAAAATTATTTACATCTGCTACCTGCCACAAAATCCAATGTGGAACTCCCATAATTAAACACATAGTGGATTAATCTTCTCTTGTGTATTATTATTATTTATTTAAAATCCCGCAATGTTGTAGTATTTAGTTACGTATTTTGAATCTTAAGTCAAGTGCATATGTCGCAGGTAAGTAGTTAAGCTCTGGTTGAGAGCCAATCGTGTCAAAATGCTAAGGATAAATATTGCCTAAAAACATCACACGAATTTTCATTAAGTAAGAGTGATTTCTTGCTAAGAATGATAAATTTAGTAGATATGCACAAACACGCGTTACTAGAAAATATAAGTTAAATGCAAGCTGCATTGATTAAATTTCGAATTAAAGTCGTAGTTATGGTTTTAAAATAGGGCATTTTCATGTTGTTTTCACGGCATCACCAAAAATGTAAATAGTTGAAAAATGCAGGATGAAGTTTTGTACATTTTATTCCGAGTGTGCATACAACATATCCCCCACATCAAAATTAAATTTTCAATTAAAGTCGTAGTTTGGATTTCAAAATAAGGCATTGTGTTTTCACGGCGTTACCAAAATGTAATAGTTGGAATAATGCAAGATCAATAATTTTTGTACATTTTATTCCCAGTGTTCATAGAACATATCACACACACAAGACTTAACGGAACATAGCAAAGTGAAAAAATATAAAAGTATCCCATTAGCCAAGTCCACCAAATCCATGCCGATAAAACGCTTAGTTGGAGTTGGATGCAGCAGCGGCACCAGAATTGGAGTTGGATGCAGCTCCGCTCTTTCCAGCAGCGTTGGAGGCAGCACCAGTGTTTGAAGCGGCGTTGGATGCGGCACCACTCTTTCCAGCTGCATTGGAAGCAGCAGCAGCATTAGAATTGGAGTTGGATGCAGCTCCAGACTTGCCAGCGGCGTTGGAGGCAGCAGCAGCATTGGAATTGGAGTTGGATGCAGCTCCAGACTTGCCAGCAGCGTTGGAAGCAGCAGCGGCATTGGAATTGGAGTTGGATGCTGCTCCAGACTTGCCAGCGGCGTTGGAGGCAGCTGCAGCATTGGAATTGGAGTTGGATGCGGCTCCAGACTTGCCAGCGGCGTTGGAAGCAGCGCCGGTATTAGAGGCGGCGTTGGATGCTGCACCACTCTTTCCAGCTGCGTTGGAGGCAGCTCCAGAGCCTGAGGCGGCGTTAGAGGCGGCGCCGGACTTGCCAGCAGCCTCCTAAAATAAGGGAGGAAGAGATTCATGTTAAAAGTTGATCTACATAATATATTAAACCTTCCATACAGTGTGTCTGACTGATGTAATAGCTTCGATTTAGTTACATACCTCGGAGGAGGCAAGGACCACGAGCGTGGCGATAACAACGGCTACGGATAAGAAGAACTTCATGTTGAAATATGGATTGGTTAGGTGTTTCCTTGGCTTTGCTGTTCACAGTAAGCAGGGAAATCAACTCTGATACCAAAATGAATGTATGGAAGCCCTTTTATACGAAATTTGGTCTATCTCGTGAACATACAAAGGTATACGGTCACCGTATTACGGTGTCGTATCAACGGATTGCGTCATGTTACGCATTCCAAGGTTTCGCAACTTTCGCAATTAAGAAAATGTTTTGTTTAATTAATGTTCACGTCTTTTGTTATTACGCTTTATGAACTATTGTGTGACATAAGATAATCTCTAGATTATTCCATTGATTATGTTCTTCGATTGTGCAATTTCATGTGATTTTTACACTTTCTATTTCATGGGTCATGTGAATTTCACGGGTCAAATTACGTGTATTTAATTATTGACGGGATTTGCTTTTCGGATGCTTTATGGTTCAAATTTGGATGTACAAATGCAATGAATATGATTTTCATAAGAACGGAATGGTCTCAAGAGAAAGATAAAAATATTAAAGGAATTTGATCCGCGGAAAACACCAGTAATAGTAATGTTAGAGATAGAAATAATGAAATAATGTGAAGTTTCATATTGATAAATTATATTGTAATCAGTCAGAGTATCTGAGTAAGAACACATTTAGTCAATACATCACTGTTAAATAAGGGAATAGAAGATACTAATATATAGTTATATAGCTGACTTGCCAAAGCATGGAATACGAAACAGCAGCCTGTCACTACAATTGCAGCGTTTAAACCAATAAAATTCTACAGTCTAACAAGTCTCAATAAATTCCTCTATGTACAAAATTGATGTCTTCAACTGAAAAAGCATTCATGTCAAATTTAGATTTATAGCTCTTTCATTTCATTTAATGTTGTTTGTCATTGTTTTTTATAGAAACGTTTCCTGGAAACCTTTCTCAGAGCAGATGGTAAGCTTTGCAGGTGCAGACCTAGCCTGGCACACCAATTCGCTTCATTTTTAATTTAGAGAACAAGCAAATAGTATGTTCTATATTTTTAAACTGCTTAAGATGGCATTTAGAATGATTTCTCGTTTATTTGGCACGAGAAAGCATTTTTTTATTTTAAAATCCATAATTCCTTTTGTGATTTTTATAGTCACGGTTGCATTAATGCTGAGATTAAAACCCAACAAAAATCTTTTAATACGAACAGTAGGAGACTTGGACACTTTGGAAAAAGAGAAATTGCCAGAAAAGGAACAACGTAGGGTATTGGCTCACATACGACAAAGTGTGCTTCAAGAAAACACTGACGAATTTCTGGAAGAAGTTTTAAAGCAACTTAATTATACTGAAATTGACTTGAGAACACGCCCAGTGGACATTATGGTGCATGACATGGCAATCGCCACCCTGATGAAAAACATTGACTACAAACTGGGTCAAAACGGAAGCAAAGCTGAAGTACCCGCTGTCAAGAAAAGTTTAGCGGAAAAGGTAATTGGAAAGGATGCATTCAACAGGATTTTGAGTGAAATGATTCCTTTGAACAGGAGTGTACCTGATACGAGGGAAGCGGAATGTCGTAAATTGACTTACGACTCAAGCACATATCCATCAATGAGTGTTATAATAATATATACGAATGAGGCTTTTATCAGTATTATCCGAATGCTACACAGCTTGATAGATAGAACACCCACAAAATTACTCCGAGAAATAATTTTGGTAGATGACTTTAGTGATCATGATGATCTGAAAGGGAAATTAGAAAGGTATATAATCACTCGTTTTCCTTTGGAAAAGATTAGACTTGTGAGATTATCAAAAAGATCGGGATTGATAAGGGCGAGAATGATTGGAGCTCATTTGGCGGTGGGTGACGTATTGGTATTTTTGGATGCACATTGTGAAGTGATCAATTTTTGGAGTGAGCCATTGCTGCAGAGAATTCAAGAGAAGAGAACTGCAGTGGTGGTGCCTGTGATAGATGTGATTGATTCCAAAACGATGGAATACTACAAGGGAAGTAATGGATACTTTTTTATTGGTGGCTTCAAGTGGACAGGACATTTTTATTGGATACCGATTCCGGAATATGAAGCAAAGACGAAGAAGCATCATTACGAGCCAACAAACACGCCAACAATGGCGGGTGGATTGTTTGCAATTGATAGAAAATATTTTTGGGAGATGGGATCGTATGATCCACACATGGAAAGTGAGTAGAATGGAAATTAAGAACTAAGCGATATTAAAAATTTTGATCTAAAATAATGCCTTATGATAATTATCTGTTTCAGTATGGGGCGGCGAGAACTTGGAAATGAGTTTTAGAGTAAGTTGAGACAAGTATACGTAAGGTTTTAATAAACAAGTATGATGAGAATAAAGAAGTAAGGATGTACGTATTTAATATAATTTTTAGATTTGGCAATGTGGAGGTTCCGTCGAAACGATTCCTTGCTCCCGAGTGGGTCACATTTTTAGACCATTTAGACCATATTCCTTTACTGGAAATAACGATCGCCATAATATTGCTCGTCTTGCGACAGTGTGGACGGATGAATACAAGGAGCTTATGTTTAAGCAAGGAGGCTTAGAGGTTAAGAGAGTTTAATATTTACAAACTAGCATAATGAGTTACATATGTCTTGGAAAATTAGTCTTTGTTATATTTATTGGCTTAGATGGAAGAAATTGGTGATGTCACAAAACGGCTAGAATTCAGAAAGAGGAAAAACTGCAAAAGTTTTCATTGGTACCTAAGTAACATTTATAAGCAGAAATTTAGAATGCACTTGGACTCCCTTTTTTACGGACAAGTAAAAAACCTCGGGACTGGGTATTGCCTGGATGACATGGGGCGTGATGAAAACGGCAACTCGAATTTAGAAGTTTATCCATGCCATGTCAAAGTATATCCAAGCCAGGTATGTTGGGTGTATTTTTAAACACTGAAAATTTTATCGTTCATAATGTTTTTGAATGCTAATTGCTAAATTATAAGATGCGCCTATGTGTGCATTTTCCCAGACCTTTTTCATTAGTAAGAACAATGTACTAAGGAAGGAACTAATTTGTGCCGACATTGATAATGACCATCAAAGAGTTAAAATGATATCTTGTGATAATCTCGTGGAAGGGAAGTCTACATGGGAATATGACAGCCAACAACGAATTAAACATCAAGGCTCGCAGAAATGTCTGGCCATAAATAAAGACAAAGGGAAACCTGAAGCTGTTTTGGAGACTTGTGGGAATGCTCAAACACAAAAGTGGACATTTAATAATTGATTAATTGACCTGTAGCTAAAAAAAATACAAAGAACACAGGTTGGAATATTGTAAATAAGATGTACTTAAAGTTGCCCCAAATTCCTGAAGTTAGCCCCCAAGGTGTAACTCCCAATCTACTTTACTTTACCAAAGACAATCTGTACCAAGTTTTGCCAATTTATATAATTTTTGATGCATTTCAATTTAAATTTCAACCATAATAGTAAAAAATTCCCATCCAAACACCTATATTACATGCATTTTGAGGAAAACAAAAACTCACGAGGGTTATTTGATAACTTTTGTAAAACATTCTACTTCTTTTTGGTAATTATTGTACCCAATAAGATTTTGAAATGGCTGTTCATGCAAAAGTTTTATTAAGTTGAATTAAATTGGGGGCTAACTTCAACCCGCAAAGCAATATGTTGAAGTGATTTGGGATTGGACCTTAAGGGCTAATGTCAGCCTTTGGGGGCTGTGTTAAAGTATATTGGGGGCTAACTTCAGTCCCTTATGTTAAAGTAGATCAGGGGCTAGACCTTGGGGGCTAACTTGAGGAATTTGGGGACAGTGGGCTAGCTTTATGGGGGCTGGGGCCCAATTTCAAGTACATGTAAATAAGGTATAATATTAATATTAAGTTACATACACACTTGTTCGTCATTTATGTAGTTAGTAATTTTAGTAGTTTGTAAATAACTAAAAGTAATTTTAGCCGAATCACAACTAATATTTCGCAAATATTGATATCGTATTTAATGATAAAAAATTATAGATTACGGAACATGAAGAATTTTGATTGAAGCAATATACGAAGCGTACAAAATTAAACCAGTAAACACAATACCACAATCCCAATTACCATAATGATAATTTTCAAACATAAATTGTACTTTTTGAGAAATCAACCCTTCTAAATAAAGGCAGAATCTCCTTGAGAAATAAAAAAAACACTTGAGTAGAATATTTTGTCCTTCATCTTATTTAATCTGTGTCCTTGTTTGCATGGGTTTATCAAGCTTTTAACACGGATATCTCCCAATGGAGGAGGTAGGAAAATGCTTTCACTATTTTGCCAAAAGGGATAGATTTTCGGAAAAGTAATAAAATACATGAAAGCAAATATTAACGTACGTACGTATGCAAATCGATAATAGATATTCAAATTATAAGTTGAAAAACATATTTACCACAACTTAACTTTTTATTTTAAAATTGTCCATAATCTATTTATAATATTGAATATAGTTTTTTTTTATAAAAAGTCATTTCAGTATAATTGATCATATTGGTTTATCATTGGAAAAAAAATCATTGCCTGGTTTAAATTTACTCAACTTTTTCGTCTTTTTTCATTAAATATGCCATCTTCAACAGTGTTTTGTGCTCTTTACCTTAATCATATCTGCAATAAATGCCTATTGGTGACTTATCCATTATACTGGAACACTCAACGAAACCGATGGGAATATCTATTTACAAAAAGCAAGCCTACCACTTTTACATACTATCTAATAACTTTTGGGTTGCTTGGAGGTGTTGCTGTGCCTTTAAGTTTAGGCCTACTTTTTCACAGAGTCTTTGTTTCAGAACTTTTGAAAATTCATGAAATCGTGTTTGCAGTTCTTCTAGGACTAAACATCCAACTGTCATTGATGTACGACTGTCTACTCATGAATTACGGCAATGGTTTGTCGAATTATGTAAACTGGATACTATCTACAGACTCAACTAAGAAAACAAATTTTTCTCTAATTCAAATTATTTTAAAGCTGCAGCAAGTTGTGATTGATGGTAGTGATCCTATTGGGATTTCCTTGATTTCACTGGTGACATCTTATTGGTTCGCATCATATATGGTACCATGTATGTTAGTGTGGTTGAAGTGTGATGTTATTTATTTATGGGGTAAAATATTTGGCGTTACTGAAATAATGGAAGGTTGGCTAATCGTCGCGATTCGTTTTATACTTTATTTAATTGGAAGTCAATTGACATTTACTAATTTACGGACATTCACCCTAATTATGATAATCCTGGGAGCATCAACAATATCCTTTGTGAAACGAATTTGCTTTGTAGAACTTCAGCCATGGAGTTTGGGCAGTATGTTTCTGTTTAAACAGTTTTATATTGCATGGATGTCCATTGAGAATCTTTTAGGACTATTATCACAAGTTTACTCTGGGCTAACTTGTGTTATTCTTGTAATTGGCACAAACACCTTTATATTCGGTTTGAAAAATGGTCATTTTTATATATTCGCTGTTGCGCTGTCTATTACTCTGGCTGCGTTAGTGATTGTATTGTTTGCATTACAAATTGCTTGTTCTATTAGTAGCATGAATTATAAGTTATTTTTCGGATGGAAACGGCAAATGGTGAAATGGAGCGGTAATGGTGGCTGGGAGAATAGATGCAGAGGCTATCAATCCGGATATGTGGAAAGATGCATAAAAGGGTGTAAAAGTTGCAGCTTCAAAATAATTGGACTTAATTTGATAATTGACCAGGGGTTTCGGCTGAGCTACTTGAATACAATTTTAATATACATCATTAACCTTTTGGTTGCTTTGAAGTAAAATTGTTAGCATTAATGAATTTACGGATGAAGAATCTATCGAGTTTATTAACTTCTCAAGTCTCAATTGTATTTTTTTTTCAAGTTTTGCCTTTGCAGTATAAAAAAGCATAATAAATAACTATTATTATATTGCAAACGAATAATTATTAATTTTAGATTATGAATGATGAAAAAGTCATAATTAATCAATCATGTCGTAAAATTGCATATTGTTCCTAAAGTCGTAACTTTGAAGGTCGAATGACATAAATCATGCCGTTATATTTAAGTTCTTTAGTATATGGCAAAGCTGCTGTACGAAAATTTGTTATTTGTCAAAAATCAAACACGTTATTCGGATATTGACTACAAGCCAAAAGGAAATCAATAAGGGAATTGGTGTATTATTTTTGGGTAGGCTTACTTATTTATAAATATATTGAATAATAACATTGAACATTGTGTTACCAAACGATTTTTTAAAAAGTATTACAGGAAACATGACAGAATATAGCAGAAACCTGGTTATCATTATTGTTCTATTGGGCAGTCTAGTAATAATAATCATCGCAGATGGAGGACAGACTTCGGTTGGGGTTGACTATGAGAACTACGATTTTTACACGAAAAAATAGGTTTAAATATAATTGTCACGTTGGCCACAAATATATGGATCGAAACTGTAAAAATACAAATTCAAATATTCATGATAAATAAAATAACATCTTAAAATTGAAAAAAAATCAATCATGCCGTAGTTTGCAGTTGCGTGATGTTACTGAAAAGGAGTTCCCTTCATGATTATTGATCGAAGTAGACTGAATATTGTCGTAATGCAATTTTTACTGTTATTTCATATCTCGTTAATCTAAAGCTCTTTACCTGAACCCATTATATCAATAAATCCAGTTTAGATACGAGGCGAATGAAAATCAGATATTCGTTAACTAACTGTAAATGGATTTTTTTCATTCAAAGTTATGTTTAGGCCAAACATTACATAACATCTCAAATAGAATATAGTATTGACAAGTTGTTTTCCATTTTTAATGAGATAACGTATAACAGCGATTGGGTTGAAAATGAAAATGTATGATGCTTTAATTTTTAGATAGCGTGTTTGGCGGTTTCGGCTACTGTGTTCCTTTTTTTGAAGACTGTTAGAAAGTTTGTTTAAGGCTAATTGTAGCTGTGGTTTGTTTGACTCCTTCATTGAATTGCATTTCGTATTGATTAAAATTTCGGAAAGTGAAATTGCATACATTTGTTTATTTTACACAGTACAATTACAAACTTTTAGGTTAATTAAGTAAACTTAACGTTATGTTTTATTTTTTTTACATTTGTGTTGACATTACAAATTTTTCGTACCATGCAAGCTCCCGCTATTTTCAAGAAAGGCCATCATAACGATTTCCCTGGAGCATTTCTATTTACAACACAAGAAAAAAAAGATGTTTAGAGTAAGTACACTTGGAAAATTTATATGGTATAAATAAAATGATACAAAATAATTATCTGTGTTTAATTACCTTTCACCCTTTAACAGCAGCAGCAGATGCCGCACTGGACTTTCCAGCACCAGAAGAAGCAGCAGCGGCGGCTGCAGACGCCGCGCCAGGAGCCGCCTAAACAAAAAACAAGAGATTCACGGTTAAAAATTCGGTTAGATTTTGCCAGGAGCCTATGTGATGTAATTGTTTCAATTTGGTTTCATACCTCAGAGAAGGCAAGTAAGGCGGTGATTACAACGGTTACGAATAAAAAGAACTTCATGTTGAAATTTTTGTAGGTTGTTTAGGTGTTTTCTCGGCTTTGCTGTTCACAGTAAGTAGAAAAAATAACTCTGATGCTAAAATGAACACAGGGAAGCCCTTTTATACGAAATTTGACTATAGCATACAAATGACGAATTATGTTTTGCTGATGCATTTCATGGTTTCCACAACTTCCGCAATTAAGAAAATCCTTTGTTTAACTGTACGTCTGACGTCTTTTGTGACGCTTATAAGGTATTGTGTGGTATGATAATGCTCAGGAGATTAATTGTTCTAATGATTATGCTGTTCGATTGAGCAATTAATTGATTGATTAATTTATTGATTTTTTACACTTGCTATTTCAAGGGTTACGTGAGTTAGCATCAGTTAAAACTATACGTGTCATTATGAGTTAAATTAAACCGAGATCATGCTTTATCGGTTGCTTCGGATATCCCAGTACAACCGTAAAATATAATACACATAATACAGGTTAACTTCACATTTCAACAAGTGAGTAATGTGATGTGATCGTCGTAGTCACTGAATTCAGCTCTATGTTAGTTTGTGACGGCGTATCTATCTAATTTTCCAATTTCACTCAATATTTGCCTTGAGGGCTGAAAACCAGAATGTAGGCACAATTTCAAAGGCTAAAGAATTTGAGGTCAGAATCGAGTTATGACCTTTCCTGCACCACAGTGGGGGTGGCTGTCCCAATCCCAAATAGTACAAATAAGAGATTAGCAAATTGCAATTAGAAAAATGTTGAATTTGAATCTTAGGTCAGATATGGGTTTTATCTTTCCTGCCCTAAAGGTTGAGTGCCCCAAGTCATGTCCTATGTTGCCCAATCGTGTTATAAGGTGCCCCAATCATGTCATAAGGTGCCCCAATCACGTCATAAGGTGTCCCAATCATGCCCTACATTGCCCCAATCTGGACATTTTGGGTCCAGTGGGCTCAACTAGTACTGTATTGTATTGCCAAATTTATTCAAGTGATTAAAAACATAACATTTTACATTCATTTAATACACTAAGGAAAACAATGTTTCATAACATGTGCATAAGTACATGTCTGTTTGCATGAATTTGTACCTTTTGCGAATAAGAAAAAAATGCTCTAACATATTCTAAAACATATTTTTAAAATGTAGTCATAAAATAAAATATATTAAATTTATATAACAGGTTAATATTTTAGATGTGTCTCAAAATGTCATTGTTGTTCCGTTTGTCCAATATCCACTTTATTACCATGATTTCAAATGACTTAGCACCTTCACAATTTTTAATTTGTGAGGGTAGGCTATTCCATACAATGATTCCTCTATAGAAAAAACTACTTTTCCCATATTCTGTTCGCATCAAGGTGATTTAAATTCGTATACGTATACATATCAGTGCATTGTGAATGGAATGTGTAGACCACGGTTAGGGATGGCTGCGAAACTTACAACTTTTACTTTTCAAAACAAAAATATAAAAATGTAGAAACATTACGTCAAAAAGTTCTGACAGCTGAAATCAACTAAATGAAAGAAAACTGGAAAAAGTAAATTATCGATAACAATGGACCCAAGATGAGTGTGTATATTTATTGATTTCGACATGTTCGTACTAAGAAAATAAGTGTCTTTCTCATTTGGAAACATAACATGTTCTGAAATAAATATTATCGATGAAACTTTCGAACTGGTATAGGACAGTATAAACTGATCATGAGTGAGCATTAAACTTGACGAGTAAAGCAAAATTCAAAGTTGAATACTGCATTTCCCCAGATTGTAATCGTACCTACACGTGTATATCAAAAAACTTCGTTTAAAAATAATTACTGAGCAAAGCGGACGGAATTATGTCATAATGTAATCTTTTGCTGTATTCTTTCCAATCTCATTAATCAAAAGCTTTGAACCTTAGTCCATTGTACCTTTAATTTGAGTTTAGACACGAGGCAAGTGAAAGCCAGACAGACATATATAAATGTATTTGTGTTTGTTTACGTATGTCAAATTTCGTCTTTAAATTAATCATTTCAATTTCTATTTATGCCAACCAAAGACTACTTTATAATGACAACATATTTTGACAAAATGTTTTCCATTTTTGTGGGAACTTACATTGTTTCAAGCATTTTGTCTATTAGCTGTAAAGGTATTTATAAAAGTAAAGTGCTTAATTTCTCTTTTCGATATTTGCCCTACAATCAAACATTTCTAGATTCCTCACTACAAACGTACCCAAGGTTAAGGGTAAGGGATTTCTATAATTTGCCACACGAGTTTCATTTAATCATCTTTTTCTGCAACGAAATAGCAAAGTCCATAAATGCAACCTTAGTTTCGAAATCATTTGAAACAGATACGATTTCAACTGATGATTGGGAAAATCCGAGTGTAATCCCATTCATAAGTGCCGGTGAATCAAAGATGTCGAGTAATGATTTCTGGAAGGCAGCTCGTAGTAAAACTCAGAATGTACATTTGAAAGGCAAATTACCCCACTTCCATAAAATGGATTCAATCGCCCAGAATTTTATTTATTGTGATATGCCAAAGCGAAGTAAAGGTTCACTGATAAGCCATATTTCAATTTTTGTTAATCCATTTGACAAATTAACTTGGCTCTGCATGCTATTGGCCTTCACATTGGTTACCATTGTACTACAGGTAGACTACAATGATTCGTTCTCAACTATAAGTACGATGACCTTCTCCATTTTACTTTCACCTGTAATCAGTGGCATTTCTGCTCAAAAGAAAATGATGCTTGGCCACAACAAGTTACTTTTATTGTGGATGTTTTGTTGTACAATTGTTGTAAATTTGTATTGTGCTGTCATGACAACCAATATTACCTCCCCATTAGCTGAAATAACTTTAGAAACAATAGAGGATTTGGTTAAGGCAAAATATTCCGTTATATATACTCAGCAACGTTGGCTGGATTCTGACAAGTCAATCGCCATTCTTCAAAATCAAAGCACATTTTGGAAACTTGCTGTTGTTGTAGAAACGGATTACATGACCGAGCTTTGCTGTACAAACAAAAGAGCTTATATTTCAGCTTGGAACGTAGCCTTGCGAAATACACGATGGGCTAAAGAAAAGAGTAAAGAAATCATGGGAAAAAACGTTGAAACATCCGAATTATTACAACAAAGGGAATGTTACGTTGGAAAAGAGCTATTTGCTGTGAAATACATGTCATGGATTTTTACCCCCGGAAAACGAACAGGCATCACTTGTGTTCACGAGGTTTTTTAATAGTGGTATCTATAGACTTTGCATGGGGGAATATTTTGCTTGGACTCATTCTGCAAGAGTACAGGATCGTGTGAAAGTGGTTAGTAGAACGAAAATATTGACAGAAAAGGATAATGAGATAACAGCGATTGGGTTGAATACGAAAATATTAGCTGTTTTGATTTTATGGATAACATGTTTGGTGGTATCGATTGTTCTATTCATTTTTGATATGGCTGGGAGAAGACTTGTTTAGGACAAAGATGAAAGAGGGTTCTTGGCCTTAGATACGATGGCTTCAGATGAAAAACCTACTTCAGCAATACACCATGTTTATGTTTCTTACACAATGCAATTTCGAAAGTTTAAACGTTTAATTTAATGTTTTGTATAATTCGTGGTGTTGTCACTTATTTCCCATACTAGGAAAACATACTTGTCCGTCCTTGCGTTGCATCTGCATAGTATGATTTATTCGAAAATAAAATAGATAACGCATGAATTTGTTATAACCATATTTTTATAATTTATCTTATTTGCATAATATAAATAGTTTGATATAAAAAGGGGCAGCAAATCGATGAAATACTTTGGTCGACGAATCGACCAATTTTGTATTAGCAAAATTCAGTAAATGTGCTGATACTGAAATGAGAAAGCAAAATTATTTTTCAAAAATAATACGTGGTTTTTTAATTCTTTGAGGACCAATTTTATGTTATTGATTTCGCTCATGGGCAACAATTTGGTATGGTTTTGCTGTCATTAAAATAGGCTCAGATGATGTAAAATCAGCCACCGCACTTTCAGGGAACGGGGTAACGTGAAACATTTGGAAAAATTTCACCACAAATAGAAAAATTACATCCACCGCTAAAGGTTCGCCTGGACATGCTCTTTTCCCAACGTTGAACGGAACAACTGCTGCTTTTTTCTCGGAAATGCTGTGAATATCTTTGCCATCTTCTCCAGGAATAAATCTCTCTGGTTTAAACACTTCAGGGTCCCCCCAAAACTTTTCATCCATTTGAGTATGATAAATATTAGAAATCAGGAGTGTTCCAGTGGGTAACTTGTATCCTTTTGACAAATTTAATTCCTCAGTAACTTTGTGTGCGGTAGTTAAAGGAAACGCTGGAGCTTTTCGGAATGTTTCCAGGATCACAGCTTCAGTGTAGGGCATGCTGGAAAGTAAATTTTGTACTAAGTACAGGACAACAAAATGAGACTAGATTTTCATGCCAATTAAAAGCATACATACGTACCGTGATTTATCCATTAAGTTTGGTTCTTGCTTTCCAACCACCTCATCGATTTCCTCTTGTAATCTTCTTTGAACTTTTGGATGATATGTAAGAAATAAAATCAACCAATTCAACGTATGCGGTGTACTTTCACCACCACCCGCAAAAGTTTCCGCCATAACAGCCTTAGTATTTCTCCAACCAAGTTCACCATAAAATGTGGAATCCATATTATCGTCCCTTTTTATTTTCGCCAAGTGATCGACATAAGTGTCCAACATATCGCGAGGTTCATCAAGTTGGTTAGAAGGATGGTTACGTTCATTTTGTCGCTCTCTAATCAGTTGTTCAATTAAATCATGAACATTTTTTGAACTCCTCATCAAATTCGTGTATCCCGACCATTCTGGTGCCACCCATTTGAGCCAAGGAAGCACAGCTAGACCCTTCTTCACAGAAATATTAATGGCATCCATAAAGTCTACCGTGACTTTATTTGAGTTTTGACCATAATCTTGTCTGTCACCTCGGATCAGTTTCCACAGAATATTACTTGTTGCGTTTTTTATTATTTCGATTGGGGTAATCATTCCATTTTCTTTAACCTCTTTTCGCATCCAGTCAAGTGCCATATCCACTTCGGATAAAATTATGGTTTGAATCACACTGCTTTTTCCCATTCCGAATTGACGCAGAGTCCTAATATTAAATTTTCTTTGTTCGGACCAAAGTTGGCCCTGAGCTGAAGTTATCCCATAAGGACCATCGGACATGGCTAGTATAGGTTCCATATCATATTTGCCTGTGGAGGCAGCATGCTCAAATATTTCTCTGAGTAATTTGGGACAGGACACTATAACAACTTTCTTGGTCAATATTGTCACAGTGAAGATATTTCCGTAGATGGAAGCCCACTCGCAGAATCTTTGATGGGGAAAGCTTGTAGTCAAAAGTGAAAAAACGCTTCCAATTATGGGAAGACCAGTAGGTCCTGCAATGTAATTGAGATTTAGTATAAATATGAATATTTTTAAGTGTTTACTTGGCTAAAGTAGGTAAAGGGATCTAGTTTATATCGATCTACCTGGTGGAAGTTCTGATTGATTTGTCTGCCGCTTCCTAACAGGCCATAGTAAAATTCCTATGAGTAGTAAAATTAAAAGCAGAGACACCTCTAAAATCATGGTAATTTTTTTGTTATATTATAAATTAAATAAATTATAATTTTAACGGATCGGATTTGCTTGACTTTGTTTCGAATACAACTATATAACTGAACCAAATCTGAATAACTGGATGTTCAATTTGTTGATTCATTTATCAAAAACGTATATGCATTCACGATTTTTTTTGGTACATAAAATTCACAAGCTTTCCTTCTTTATCGGAAAGTGTATGTTGTTTGTATGTGCATGTGTAAACCTACTGTGTTTACTTACATACCATTCTAATTCAGTAGTAATCTCATTAAGTTCCTAATCTCCCCAGCCAGGAAAACTGTGATAAACTAATCAAATAGCCGATGATGCCCAAACAAGGATGAATTTGTTTGTGTTTGTGTTATTGTGGCATTGACCAACCTTGACAGTGAAACGTGTCCACTTATTTTTTTGATTTTATAAGTAAAAATTCCAAATGTGAATGGAACATACATGTTTTTTTTAAATATATGAATATATGAGTATGAATATCTCACAGTTATAAAAATGTATTTGATGTATTTTATGTCATGATGGATCACCATAATTTTAGTGGAGTTATATACTACAAGCTTTTCTTAATTAAATGTGCACGCTGAACGAGTCCATTCAGATATTTAGTTTTTCCGGGTTTAAATTTTGGATTGCATTATACATGGTTTTTGTACCAGGATAATCTTCATACTTGCATGTTAACTCAATTAAAATTGTTCAAATATTCCAAAAAATGCAGACTGCCAATATTAAATTTACCCATAGTTTTTCATAGGATGAGAAAACCTTTCATTTTATTTTATTTTAAAGTATATCATTGATAAAATCATTGTTTGATGCAAGATTACGATTTAATATATAAACATGCCTGAATAAACGACTACTTCGGTTAGTTATACGGCATACTGTTACTGTTAGCTGTTTGGTAAAAAAAATCATTTCTCATTTCAATGTAGATGATGGCAATGCACGTGACTATTACCTGTCGTACAACAACCTGAAGCTGGTTTTCGCAAAATCGTCAGCATTAATATAAATGTACACAGCAGATCCCAACAAAACTTAAAAACATCCATATCCATATATATGTACATCTGTAAGGATCATCATCTTTACGCATTTTCGTCTTATACATTCATTAAGAACTAAGAACATCTTCAAAATATGTATTGTTCATTAAAGACAGGGACGATGCATTGCTAAACTAAAAACAGGTGTTTTGAACAATTCATCCACATCCATTCACCCTGCTCACTTTAAAATGATCTCGCATGTAAATTACACAAGAGTGTATCAAAAACTAAGATTAAAAAGATCAATACAAAGAAAGTTGCAAAAACGTATGGTTTTTGTCCTAAGATGATATAAAGACATTTAGTGTGCATATGTATCTCTAGTCTGTAGCATGAAAAGTTTTGTCTTTACGTATAATGATCACTTAAAAAGGCTCGAGTGAAAAACAAAAGTGAAACCAGTCACAAAAATGTTGACATCTGAGGATTTATTCATTTGCTCCATTTGTTTTGTGTTTGAATCAGGTTAATAAATTGACATAACGATAATAACGGATGACAACGTTAATTTTGCTTATATGAATTATATGATGAACCATGCGTACATCACAAATGTGATCTTTTGTTTATTTATTTAAAGATGTCAATCCTGACTGGTTTGTGACAACCCCAAATGGTCACGTATTCCACTTCAATAAATGTCTTAAAAGGAGACTGGACATTGATCAGGAACGATGTCCAATGTGCGAGGAAAACTTGATACTTGAAAGTCTAACTAGACTTTACGGTATAGATCCATCCAGCAGACGTGCCTCAAATACCCACCAAGACAGTGAAAGTGTTGCTGGTAGTTCCCATGTTACTGAGGAAGATAACACGCTATCTGTTGAGAACCTGAATATTTCTTCCGCCCAACCGTGAGCTATGCTTATTTTTCTAAAGACCGATATTCAAACTACGATTGTGTAGATGGATAGATTGAAGGTGGTAGTCAATGATGTTTGTTTCTTCCGAATTCCCTTTGCAGTGATTATTCATTCAAGATTATTTTCTTGGGAGATGGAGGGGTCGGAAAATCTAGCTTACTTGACAGATATTCGGTAGCTCAAAAATATATTATTTCATAATAATTTTCTTAATTACACATTATAGGCATAATAATGATTAAACGAATCAATTTCCTTCACATGATAGAATGGAGTATTTCATTATACTATCCAGCCCACTGTTGGTTGCGATGTTGTCTTTAAAACTGTTAATGTGGGCGGAAAAGTAGCAAAACTTAGTCTGGTAAGGTGACAAGAAATTGATTTGTTAGATTTGGAAGTTCTCATGTTTGAAGCAGTCGTTTAAAATTGTATGTAACCCAGTAATTGTGTGTGACAGTGGGATACTGGTGGTCAGGAACGATTTAAGTGCATTAGTCAAAACTTTGTCCGTAACGCACACGGAGTCCTTCTTGTATACAGCTATGGTGAAGGAGAGACGGAGAGCTTGAAATCTATTAAAGGATGGCTTAATTTTATCGATCGCCATGGTATTCCGGGCGCTGCAATGGTCCTTGTAGGAAACAAAGTTGATATTCCCGTGGAGCAGCGTAGTATAACAACGGAAGAAGGCCAAGGCCTTGCACGGAGTCTTGGCATGACGTTTTTTGAAACATCTGCAAAAGATCATTATAATATTGATGCTACATTCAAAACGCTTGTTGCGGAAGTAATACAAAGAGTGGAGACAAATCAGTTGGAATATATGAGTCCTGAAAAGGAGCGTGAAAGTCGTATCAGGTTACGTGAAGAGTGTCAACCTGAACAAGAACCATTAGCAAGTGAGCAAAATAATTCCTGTTCCTGCTAGTAATGTAAATATTAATCAAAATTAATTTAATCTCTTTTTTTTATGCAAAAAAAACTATTTATATACATACAAATGCTACTTTTTTACTAAGTTTTTTTTTATAAAATAAACAATGGCAAAATAAAAATTTGCTAAGAAGCATTTGACGAGGTTTTAAATTATAATTTCCTGATGATTTTTTTTGCACTGCATTTCTAATTCACCCCTCATAAAAGAAAGTTTTACAAATTCGATTTCATTTCACCAAAAAATGGTTAATAAAATTTGCTTAGCGATGTTTCGTCATTTGGAACTTTCTCGTTATAAACGACTGGAGGGAGTTCTCTGTCTGGAGGGAATTTATTTCCAATTTCCAACTGCTTTCTTTTGTATCCTAAATGATGCAATGATGTAAAAAAAGAACCGCGGTATCGTCAAATGCTAGCTTCTAATAAGTTAATCGATTATTCAACTGCTCACTTTGGCTCTTAATGTGTAATGGTAACATTGTAATTGTTTTGAAGACAAACACACTAAATTATTGATTTTCTCATTGTCATCTCAGATCTTGACTTGAAAATGTCTAAGATTTAATTAATTTATCATGCAATTAGTACATTTTCGATAGGAGTGTATCGTTAAAAGAAGGGTTTGGCACTTAATTGTTAATGGGAAACGATAACAGTACTTCAAATTCAAGAAAAATTAGACAACATCTGGGCGTCCTTGACGGGAGAAAATGAAGAAGGTAACCGAAACAATATGAATACATTGACAGTTATATGAGTAAAATTGAGAGCTTTTCGCTTTTTTGATAAGTTGTTTATTTTGGCATATGGCAATTTAGTTTATGGTTGGTGTATTACCATAATTGACATACAATGTAAAAACAAAAAAAAACTTTTAGTGAAAATAATTATTTTTTCATAAAAACCTATTTTGAGGTTCTAGCCAAAAACAAACTTCATTTTATCAGTAAAAAAGTATGGCTTGATTATCAATTACGTTTTAGCTTGAGTTTAAGTTTTATAATGTTATAATTTTAAACATGAAAAACGACATTGCTCCCAATATTTTGTATTATGTCACCTATTATTGGAATCAAACTGAACTGGACTTTATCCTTCAAAAATATTCTCAGCTTCGACATTTTCATCACAGTCCAAAACGTACATATCCTTTTGCAATTTTGTGGAATGAAGTTGCCAAAGGCATCAATACTACATTAGTAGTGAAAGTTGATAATTCACACATTATCAACTCTACGAAAGGTCAGCAGTATCAATATCCCACCATAATGCCATCGTTGGATACCATTGAGATTGAGGAGAACACGCCATCATTTTACTGGCGTTGGCAACAGGAATTGATTAAAGCATCACCGGTTGAAAATGTTCCACATGAATTTCCAATGTTCATTACTAGAAATACCTATCGCTTTAATTTTGCCTATTGTGATGTTCCCAAGCAACTAAACGAATCATTATGGGCATTTTCCATTTTTGCCCTACCATTCGACCACTGGACATGGATTCTACTGTTCTTCTCTTTGTTGACTGTCGGTACAATTCTTAGTCGAAACTCTGTAAAATTCATACACGCTCTTTTATCAACTTTCTCCAGCTTACTTTCTTCTTCGATTGGGACACCTGCTCAAACAAAGAGTTTGAGATATTCCTTTTTGTTTACATGGTGGACTCTATGTGGCAATGTAATTCATACATTTTATTGTGGAGTTGTTAGCAGTTTTCTTATCAGAGCACCACAAGATGATATAATTAAAGATATAGCAACTTTGTATACAAAAAATTACAAACTAATATTTCCCAGCAACGCATCTCGTGATTTTCTAAAACTTGTTGCTTTCAATTCAAACTTTTCGTCTCTTTCTGAGATGGTGAATGAAGCAGAGATTCAATCTAAAGAATCTGACAACGCAGAAGCATTGGCATTTGGTGAAAATAAAGCTGTTGTATATTTATGGACTACAGTGTTTAATTTAGTAGCAATTGCGAACGATTTGATACTCCAATAAGAGAAATACGAAGGTTTTAAAGCAATTCATCGAGACTGCCATGTTGGAGATAAATTGTGGAATGATAACAGGCAAGCGTTTTTTGGATTGATCCCCCCGAACGCTAAAAATGCATATCGAACTATGCAGAGACTGATGGCCGCTGGAATATACAGTTTATGGATGCGCGAGTATGAAGGATTAGCTATTTCAAAACGAGTACAAGACCGAGTCAAGTTCATGAGCCCGACAAAAATACGGGTTGATAAATCAGATACTCAAATTGTTCCAGCTTTAAAAATGATGGGGAAAGTGTTAACAATATTTTGTGGATGGGGAATCGGTCTGATTGTATGCGTGGCTACATTTATTGTTGAAACGTTATCGTGGAAATTTGCCTTGCCTTGCTGTGCCACACGCCACACTACGAACATTAATAGTTCATAAAATACGTACTACTTACTATATACCTGGTTTGTTATTTGTCGGCGTGATAAATAAATTATTGGATGGACTTCTAATGACTTGGACGAAATTTTTTTCTGCAAAAGACTGAACACAAAACTGCTTTCAGCGGGTTTGTCAATGAATATTTAGTGCATTATGAAAACAAGATAATTATTATAAAATAGTTTGTATATGAATATTAATCACTAGCCGACAATTCGGCTAATTTGAATTATAGTTGCCCTTTGAAAAAGCTTGCTTTTTTCCGTCTCAATGTCTAATAGTCTAATCGCACCCCCACGAGCCTAACAGCCCACTAACCATCTGGTCAAGTCAACTCTTCCAATCTTATCTTCTTTATCGCTGTTTCTATACTCGAACGGATGTCGCAAGGAGCTCCAATGAATTGGAGTGGTACTGTGAATAGATCGTAAGCGCCTTTCATTGAGAACAGGACAATATAAATATTTCTACTACATCGGAAATAATGAATTTTGAATTTCGTATGGCCAACGTCATGGGCCTACTGAGAAATCAGGACGATCCCAAACCAGACCAGGACACCCACAAAGCACGGATCTTTGAAGACGAAGCCCCTGTGTGCACCCTCACCGATCGTAAAAACTGTTATGATCCGGATTCTTTCAAAAAAGCTTTCCATCCTCTTGGAATATTTTCCAAGATATTTGGACTTTTCCCTTGCTACGACTTCACATTTTCGAATAACACTGCTTATCAAACCAGTCGACGACGTTGCGTCATGCATCTTCTTGACTACTTGTATTCCGCACTGATCTTCATCCTTCTGACTGGTGGGGCCATTATTGTCCACATTTACAAACCACGCATTTTGGAGTCAAGTTGCAACAACTCTGGGGACATGGATTATTACGTCAAACTTGCTTTGATTTACGCAAAAATCATTGCCGGTATCCAGTCTCTTTTCATCTTCCCCATGAAATGGAACGGTGTCCTGAACTTTGTCAAGTTGATGAGCAACATCGATAAAATTTTGATGTTTGACGGCCGCAAAGAAGAACGCAGCTTCGCCTTCAAGCTTCTTTTTTACATGATTTGCACACTGATTTTTACACTGGGAAGTTTCCTTGTTCTCTTTGTATTCGATGGGAAATCCCAACCTTCTAGCATTATGGATTATATTCTGGCCCTGATCGTGACATTGGCTCTTATGGCTTTGGTAATACCAACGGGACTGGCGATTTTCTTTTTAAATGCAATCCGCTTACGAATGGAACATTTCAACAGAAAAATGAACAACATGCTTCAACATTTCATACCGTCTAGTGCAAAATGCATGGGATTCAGCGATTATGGGAAAGAGCTAGATACTGCACTAGTAGAAAAGAAGCAACTGGACATTTTGCCTGAAAATCTGGAAAAAATGAGGATTTTGCATTGTGAAATAAGGACACTGGGAAACTGCATGAGCTGCATTTTTGGAATGCATTTAGTTCGTGATTTTCTTTATTCCATGGTTGCTATGGTATTGTACACATATTTCCTGCTATACTTTCAGGAGGAAGGATTAGAAATTACGTTGATTTATGCGGGACAATGTGCTTTTCTCGTATTGAAGATTTTAATGCTGGTCTGCTTTACACAACTTATTTGCTACCAGGTATAGGTACATCATATCTTTAATACTCAATAACATCATTTAAAAAAAGTACATAATAATATACCATTGCATTTTATTTCAAATCAGGGCATAGTTTTAGATGGAATCCTTCAACGAGTATCTCTTGCTCGACTGACAGAGTCTTGCTGTTTACAAGTTCAGTCCTTCCTCGGGGTCGCTGCAACACCACCAACCATCAATGCAGCGGGTTTCTTCCATATCAACAAGGCTTTGATGACTTCTGTGGGTAACATGTCAATTATTTCGCCGATTAAATGAACTTTTTTCGGGTAAATGATTTGTTCGAACTGTTCATAGATTATTGCGTCCATCACAACTTACTTCATCATTTTGTTACAATTCAAACTCAATGGAGGATTCGATTTGAGGACAATAGAAAAAATTCAGCCCACTTCAACACCACCACCACCACTTGTACCTTCTTAATTGAAATCCAAAGTTAAAGCACTCTTTACTATAGTTATGTTTTCCTTTTTAATAGCGTACAGTTGACTATGACTATATGATATGTATGACCGCATGTATATATTTTCATGCACCTATACATATTGAATATATGTAAAATCTTTAATTTAAACTAAATGGTTGAATTGAATTCATATACTACTTAAATATTCATAAATATACTTTAATTACATGTATATTCTTATTCAAAGCATTAAAAACCAATTGCGTTGTTGTGGTCAGTATATTGTGAGCATACGATTAACCAAATGCACGTTCATATGGAAATGATGTAATGTGTAATCCCACAACTTTTAGTATTATGACTCAACTTATTATTTCCTGTTTTTCTGGTTTTTATGTTTTTTTAATTCAATTTCCTGGTTTGAATTACTGTATCAAGGATCACTCGGTACAGTATGTTATGGACTACTTATTGCATCATTAATCCGACCTTTAAATGTCAATTAATTACACATTAAGTGAAAAGAAAAAATGAATTCTACAAAGTATTCACTTGACACTTCTATCGTCGTGATAAGCGATATCCTTGCAAAATCACACGTAGTTCTATTAACACTTGTTGTACTAATTTACCTGATAACCGGTTGTATTTACATTGCAACATGGAAACTCCATTCTTTGGCTGGTCGAGCGTTTACCCAAATGCTCCTCTGTCGAGCATTTCATCTACCTATGTTGGGCGTCGCCAATTTAGCGTTTAGTCTAAACTGGCCAAGAAATCTACCTTTACTTTGTGTACTGTCTGGATACTTGCATCAGTTTTTTTGGTTGTCTGAATATTCATGGTTGGTTCTTGTAAGCTGGGATTTCTGGCAAAGATTTAAAAATCTTAGACCTCGAAGACATAAATCAAATGAGGACAAGAATCGCAAATTTTTCCGATATTCTTTGGTGGGTTGGGGTGTTCCAATTTTCATTTCAAATGTTTCCTTAATATTGACATTTACTGTACCCAGTAAAGCGGGGAAGTACTTTGTAGATTTTAAAAGTTGTGATGTGTCACGGGGTGCCCTGATAAGCTATTTAATTCCGGTCATTTCCATTTTTGTGTTGATTTCCTGCTGGTTTACTTGGAATACAAGAATGGCATTGAAACGACATGAGGACGAGACAAAAATGGCACGACTAGCAGTTTCCAATATAAAACGTGAAAAAACGGGATCCAATGATGACGTGCAGAAGGGCTCATCGAGATCACCAATTTTTTGGAAACTTTCTGTTTTAATGGGTGTTAATTGGCAGATTGAATTCGTTGTGGCTGTTTTGCTATTTGCATCGTTTAGTAAAGACAGAACACCACAACCACAGGGGGAACTAGCAAATTGGCAGCACAAACGACTGCTATTTTTAGCAGGAGCTCTTATACTGATTCTGTTCATGTTGGCAAGTGCAGTATTCTGTTCATTTATGTTTGTGATAAGGAATACCGTGATACGAGATGAATTCAGAAAGAAAATGCAAAATAGTCGTAGGGGATAATTGAGAAAACAATATTTCTTGT
Organism: Entomobrya nivalis; assembly: GCA_034695485.1. Taxonomy (NCBI): domain Eukaryota; kingdom Metazoa; phylum Arthropoda; class Collembola; order Entomobryomorpha; family Entomobryidae; genus Entomobrya; species Entomobrya nivalis. The sequence continues at coordinate 3,593 of JAQFZH010000486.1, read as the reverse complement.
GTTAATGGAATATGGTGTTTGTTTGTGTTTGAGTGAAATAACATTGTATGCAATGCAATAAACATGAGTGTTCTCTACAAATGTTTGTCCATTTGCACAGTTAAAAAGTATTATAATTTTAAGACTGTCGAGTAAAAGTTCAATTTGTTTGATTTTCTTTACCAAATATTAATAAATTTAGAAGCTCGGACAAGTATATACATATTCTTGCCTTTTGTCATTTTTAATTAATTGTATATCATGCTTTCATTAATATTTAATTGAGATCTCTCACAAGTTTATAAAGTACATCAAAACCTTGTGAAGTGAAAGAAAAAACTCATATAAATACATACATCATTATCAAGCGGACTCATCCGATGCTGTTTGGTGCATTTTCATGTTTGATGATTTAAAATGTTTTTATATCAAAGGATTCCAGCATTAATTTTTCATTCTTACAGATTTAATCAAAACTTGGTGCGCAGCCCAAACAAAAGTTTGGGAAGTAGTTTTAATTATCAAGATTTCCGTCATTGTTAAACCGATGGTGGCATTTGCCGACTCTGGATAAATACATTGGTCTGACTATATCATCGAGAGTTCAGCTTCAGGATAGAATTTTCAATTTTGGGTTTAAAGTTCAACCACGTGGCGGTATTAAATACAAATGACGAAATGTCTGCTATTTTTGTTGAATACTTACTCGGTGGAGTTTTATGCACGGTATTTTTCATTTTTGAATAATTGATATACGCTACACTTCCTTTTGGATGTGTAGTTTAAAAAAATGTATATTAGTATATCAATGAACCCATGTTTCTACTACTTTGTTTCTACAAAACAAAATGTTATGTCTATTCGTACTACTGTATTATTAATCGTAAACCAATCCAACAGTTGTCGGTTGCTTTTCGCGAAAGCTGTCGCCACACTTCCGGCGACTCTCCATGGGCAATTACATAGAATACCTTTAACAAGTAATGATATCGTAATGCGTCACAGCCGCAGCATAATTGCTAGTTATATCGCACGAGGAGCATAAGTTTGTTTATCATTTTTACTAATCTGTACCCGTTTCTAGTACATAATAAAAAGTTTGAAACGAATTATTTCACGAAAAAATGCTTATATTATATTAAATTAAACGGTTATTGATCTGATTTTAAAATTTTGAAATGCAACCATGTAAACTTTTTGTAAGTACGTCAAATCTAAAAAGTACATGTAAGCAAAACGATGCTAATACGTTATACTTGTGTATGTAACAGATAGTTGGCTTTCTAAATGTTTCATTAAACGGTTTTTTTCTTAAAAAGTAACATTTTATCCAAATGTGTCTGTTAATTGAAAAAGTAACTAAAAGTAATTAATTTTTTAAGTCTAAAGTGGGTTTTGTTAAATATACAACATGATACCACAAGTTTTTACATTACTGCTCACTCCGTTGCTGTTGTCCTGCTTGCATTCGATTTTGGCAGATCAAAATGAGGCACAGAACTACTTAATTTATAAATATCATGCTCATTCTCAAGAAGACATTACCAAAACTCTTGAGAAATATTCTGGTCTTAGGGATTTTCACAACGGCCCTCCTCGTTTGTACACAGTGATAATTCTCTGTGACATAATTGCAAAGTTTCTGAACTCATCCATGATTGCTTCGAAATCAAAAATTTACATTCAACACCCTACATATCCCACTATTACACCAAATCTAATGGAATTCGATCAGGAAAATAGATCAGCTATCGGTTTCTGGGAAAAGGCACTCCACCAAAAAGCTTCATTACCAATAATTTTGCAGGTTGATTCTATTCCGTACAATTTTGCCTACTGTGATGCACCCTCTAGTCTCCGAGAAAATTATTTTACAAGTGTCTTTACCGAACCTTTTGATTTCTGGATATGGATAAATTTGGGCATTTCCTTTTGGATTGTTTCATTGGTTTTACTTTTAGAAAATAAAGTGGAACCAATGACTGCTTTATTGGCAACTTTCTCCGCTTTACTTTCTTCAACTACAGGGATATGTTATGGGAAACAAAGGAGTTCTACATTATTCATTTGTTGGATGTTTGGTGGCATTATATTATCAAATGTTTACTCGGGAATCATGTCAAGTTATATGATTAAACCTTTGCCATTGGACGTAATGAGCAAAGTGAGTGACCTTTCTGAGAGGAATTATACTTTAGTGTACAAAGTTCAGAAATGGGTGGAAATGGTTAATGCAACAGTTAAATCGTTACATATTAAATCATTGCTTAGTTTAATTGATCGAGCTGAAGTTAATGAAAGCTTTATTGAATGGTTAGCATTTGGAAACAAGAAAGCTTTTGTTGCAGGATGGCCTGTTGCGCTGTTCGCAGCGACGAGGGCATCAAATGTAATTAAAAATGGTACTGAAATAAAAGAGTATGGTGGTGTGATGGATGTTGATTATCTCAAAAGAAGAAATTGTTTTGTGGGAAAGTCATTAGTGTCATCAGGATACATGTACTTTGGATTCTTATCTCCAAATAATAAAAGAGTAGGCCAAGTATTTCAACGAATGTTTGAGTCAGGAATCTACCGACTTTGGATGAATGAGTATTATGGATTAGCGTACTCACCTAGGTTACAGGACAGAATGAGAGTAAAAGATCGGACAACGCTTTTGGATGATAACAGTAGAATTGCTTCAATTAAGTTCAGTAGTAAAGTTGGGAATGTATTTTATTTGTGGGGGATTGGTGTTATGCTATGTTTAGCTGAATTTACGAGAGAGATGTTAAACAAATATGTATTATATTACTACCGTTTTAATCGTTTTATGATGGAAAGATGGAAAGAAAAGTAAGAAACGTTTCCGAAATGTTGCCACAGAAAATTGAATCCTCAATCTGGTTATTTGTTTCCTATAAAAGTATTTCTACTTCAGCTGAACTAAAAAAATCGAACGAACGGTGTGCCCAACGGGTAATCAATTAGGATAAATTATAAATAAATTATGTTTATATACAATATACATATTTCTGGTAAATTTAATATTTTTGAGATGCCATAATTATTGTCATAATATAAAAATTACATTTAAGCTGTAAATACATAAAACTACTTTTATTATTTTTGCAAGTAATGTATCGATTTTAAAGTTGAAACTTATATACATTCATAGTTCGTCCGTTGTATTTGGAAAATCTTGATATATACATGTAACCTACCATGTAAACTAGGTTTAAGTTTTTCTCGAAACTGCGTTTCACGTTAGCATGAAGTTGGCAGAAATATTATATTAAGTATGTAAAGTAATATGGATGATCAGCCGTTGTAATAATCTTATCTATGTATACATAATAAAAAATCCTAAAGTTTTTACCTTTTTTAAAATTGGGTTTCAATTAAAACTTTCATTTTAAGGTTCTCATTGATGGCTAAATGCCGGGAGTTGTTGCCGTTCAATTTAGCCAATTGACGCCAACATATTTAAAACTATATAACGTTAGCTACAGTTTCAGGTTAGGTATGTCATCCGTTCAAAAAACCATAGTTAGTCCATGTATCATTTTTGTAAAGCTTGCAATACGCAGACATGATGACAAAATACAAAAGTGTCTCCTCAACAATTTAGA
>JAQFZH010000485.1:0-32068 GCA_034695485.1 Entomobrya nivalis | reverse complement strand
GACGGACGGACACACGGAACCAACGAACACTATACGTACATTGCATTTTCAATAGGATTCCGAGAATCCTAATAAAACTGCATGTCGTATTTATGTGAATGTGGTTTTTTTGTAAGGGTCGAGTTTGTGGAAACAGAGCACAACACATGCCTACAAGTTAGGGAGGTGTATGTGCGGGTTTCTTCCCTTTTGAAAAGGAGTCGATGCAGGAAAACGGGAAATCCGTCGATGGAATATCAATTTTTGCAATTTTTACACATTCCCTCGCTCTTTTCTTCATTTCCTTTTTTCCCTCTGAACATGAAGACATACATGCATTTGTGGTTTCGTTTAGAAAGGGAGATAGTGATACCGATTATCCCCTTTCGTCTAATCCAGCTTTCACTGCACGTTTTCCAACGTGGAGAACAAGAAAAAAGATACTTTTTTGCGAGAATGCCGGTGTTAGATTCCTGTAAACACACACAGACAGCTTCCTGCAGAACAAACGGACAAGCTCACTCATACTATCAGGCAGGGCAGACAGAGTTAAGTGAGGAGACGTAATTCGATACCCATACTTTCATGCATGCTTGTTCATGAATATGGTATAATGTCTCTCTTTTTAAATAAACCATCACAACTCCACAGAATCGGTTGAGATGATATGTATGTTTTCCTTCACTGGATTATGTGGTGTTTACGAAACAAGTAGTTTACTTCATGTACTTTAAACAGTACTCTCCAATACTCATGCTAACCAAAAAGAAGACAAGCTCTGCTCACCTTTATCCTTTTATTTTACTTTCACAAATAAAAAAACATGTACATCATATACGTATTTTGTACGTGAACGAGCTTGATAATCTCAATGATTCCTTATTCTTTTTCCTTTCTTCATCATATTAGCATATATTTACTTCAAAAAGAGGAAAGATGAACAGAGTAAAATAGAGTAAAAAAACTAGCATGTATGCTCTCTTTCGCTATACCGATAGTTTAAACTTTCCCCTATCCTTTTTCTATATACCAAAAAACCACAATGAAACTCATCCTCCTATTCACCTCTTGACTACATTACTATATGTAGCTCCGTATACTTTTCTTGGTAAAAGATCAGTATCCTTGTTTTCTAAGAAAGCAAATGCTATCAAGTTTAATACAAAGTAGATAACTTGTATGGATGAAAGCAGAGAATTACAAAACAGTACATCATCATCTAATCCCGTTTTAAAACATTTTCTTCTGTAGAAACGAGTGTTCAAGAATGATGCTCATGTGAGTGAATGAATTCTCAACTATTTTTACACACAGTGTTCCACTTTTAGTTACGAGAGAAGGTGGACTTCCAAAGAAATCTGCTGCCCACTCAAGCTGCAACCCACTACCACCATGAGTACACAAGTGTTTCTTATTATTACCTCCATAAATGCATGTGTTCTCTTTTCTATTTTACTTTCAATCCGCAAACAGCTTTCCTTTTGTGAAAAAAATGGATGCGAATCTCGAAAGATTGATTCCAAACCGTTTACTTCAATGTGAGCTCAAAGTTAGTCGGTTGATTTTTTTGTGTGCAGTGCCCACTACAAAAATGGAGCGACATGGCGTAAAGGAATATAAATTTAACGTGGGCACAATTCTATTACACATTTTTCTCTTACTCTTTTCACCAAGCAAGCTTCTAATATGCGTGTATCGATAACAGCAACAGTAAAAAGAATTTCTCCATTTTATGCACCTTAATGCCCCATTCTAGAAGTGGACAAGTTCATCATTACAACAGTAATGATTACAAAAAAATGAGTACCGAATTATTTCCCTGTTTCGTAAGAAGTTTTAGGAAAAGTAGTATGACCAAAAGGAATGTATAGGATGTATGTTTCATAACAGCTATTTTTCCATTTTCGTGTACGTGATACATGACACTTGAGCTTTTAAAGAGACGTTACCCCTTTTCTCCCTTCTTTTTTATTCCATTGGCGTTCGATGGGTTCTGAAACTGATGTGGAATACAGATGCTGGCCATTCTCCTACCGCTTACTTAAGCATTTCCTTAAGTATCATCCGAAACCAAGGATAACGAGAGGCACGTTGTATTATTCGTCACAAATACAACATACTCATGTCAATCAGACAGAACAGAGAATACCAATTCATGCATGTATACTATACTTGTAAAAAATGTACAAACGTACATAGGACGGTGAGGTTGCACAAAATAATAATAATAATAGTAAAAGTGTTATTGTGTGTGCAATCCCTAGTTCCAGCATTATCCGGTAAAGAATAAAGAAAAAATACATTTCCCCGTGTATTTTTTTTATTGTGTGCACTCAATTTCTAAACACTCACCGCTACCACCCACTACTATTGTTTCACTTTTTCGTGTTATAATAGACACATTTTTTTCTTTTACTCGGCTTTAATACAGTGTCAAGGATCCGTGTGCATTTAGCACCCAAAATACAAAGTGAAGTGGAATGAGGCTCCTAAAAATACGCTTTCTTTTTCTATTGTATGCCCATAGTATGTATGTCCATACACATATACATACGTTGCATGTGTGTTCCACTCTGAGACTCTAGGTTTCCTTTATTATTGTCTCTCAGTTTTTTTCGTTCTTTTCATCTACTCTCACTTCTTGTCAGAGGGAGAAAGAGAAAAAAAGAAAATGAAACAAAGAGGAAAAAAGACGAGACGCACTGTTGGAGGAGAAAGAAAATATGTGAGCCATGAAACTAAAGAGGTTGTTAAGTGCTAACAAAAGGGCGAAAGAAGGTTAGAACAGCTAGAGGATAAGTTTAATTTTCTTCTGTGTTGCACCCCGTTCCCAAAACACATAACATATAAGAAGGCCTTTGCATGGATCATGTTATCATGCATAAAAATATGCACGCTACACCTAAGCATGTATATATACCATTAGTGGATGCACAAACATATATATTTGCTGCGAGAGTATTTTGTCCAAGTGAAAAATTGCTTAATTTTTCAGACAAAAACATGGCTGAAGAGAATACAAGCAAGCAAGTCAGCAGCAATAGGTATAAACCGTTACAAGGAATCTTGTATTTCTTTCCAAGCGTATACATAACTGTGTTGTGTGCGTGATATGATGAGAGACAAGAGCAGCCTCTTACTTAAGTCTCTGGTTTATGTTTATTTGTACTCATTCACACAGCATGTGAGATTGTCCCGAGAAGAGAGAAATGCAATCACTTGTTATTATGTAATTCTCTACTATTTCGGCCTTTTCCTTCCTTGTCTGCAATCTAGAAACAAGATCCAGTAATAAGTCACTATTTTTGTTGGCTGTTGTGCTGAGATAGTGACAACATTTAATGAAGAGTGTTACTGACTAATAAATTAAAAATGTACAGATATGCATGTGTACGCGTGCCTAAATTGTACAAAGGTGCCAAGTAATTTGCAAGTACACATTCACACTTGTCAACACAGTCGTGTGTCACCACCTCCACCTCGTGTCATGCTTACCTGCTTGCTTTAATTTCCTACTTTCCATCTAACACCGTCCCGGTGAATTTTTATTACTGCCGTGTTATTACATTGCGAAGCTTGGATGGGTAGGTTTTAGGAGTTTGCCACCCCTCACCAATACCATGTTTGGTATTTTCATTGCATTTCGTACTTGATTGTGCGAACTTGATGATGTTAAAAAACGTGAAGCTAATGAAATGCCCGTCACAGTCATCAACATGATGGTGTGGTAAGATAATTTATGGCTTAAAAGTATTAGATTTTTGATGATAGCTACAACAACTTTGAAAGGAATCGTGAAAATTCCGTTTGTTTCAACCTTAACACATCGTCGTCGTCTATGAAATGCACTCTTGCCATTTATACCTATAAATGCCACCTACCGATGTGTGTATATAATGTGTATTGTGTAATGCGAAGAGTTTAGCTACACACGACATTAATTTTGCAATAATAGCACTTCATTTGCCAGAACGCAGTCCATCTAGCAAGAAAAGGAGGATGATAAGTGTGGAGCTGAACATAAAACAGGAATTCGAAACAGCCATTTGAAATAGATGTACTCTCTCGCAGTGAGTAAGAAAGAGTGCATCTTGTTCCTTTCCATCAAAAAAGACAATTCTCACACAAGAACCGAGAAGATATATTACCCATTTAAGTACTTTGAAATCCTCCATTTTCTCTCTGCTGTTCACTGACATTGTTGCAATACCAAAAGTATAGAAAGTACCTGTACAAAACCTATATACATATCTGTTATAAAAACAGTAAAAAGTGCAAAACGAAATAAACGTATTAAGTTAAGCGCAGAAGATGATCACGACGTTGATGGCGATGAGGAAGAAGAGGAACAGAAGGATAAATAAGGAGAGAAGATTAAGGTACGTTTTCTGTGTTTGCTTCTGAGATGTAACAAAAGTACACACTCTCCGTACCCCCTCACCTCCTCACTTTTGGAATTTTCTTTGACTGTCAGCTTTGTCAACTTATGTGTGTGTCTGTGTTTTCTGTGTAATGTGTACACTTGAAAATATTTGAGAGATATGAGAGAGGAAGATGACGATGATGATGCAAGGAAGAGATAAAATGACGGGATTTCACGGCAGTCACTGTCATTCATCACCAATCACAACCACTTATCCGCTTCTTTATACACTTCTTCCTCCCTCCCTCTCTCTCACACACACACATATATACTCAAAAACACGCACGTTTATTTCCTCTTTGGTTTACCTATACGGATACGATTACTAGCGTAATGCGTCTTTTTTTGTGGAATACAAGCAACCAAAGAAGAGTAGAGCAGCACAAATGACATAATATGTGCATACACTTTTTTCTACAATATCAAACCAAAAAAAACAGCCCGACCCAAGTAGTAAAGTAGCACACAAGGCAATGATGATGGTAAAGTGCAACGAGACGAAAAAAGACAATTTTCAGGCATTTATGAGATGCTCAGTCAGGCTTTAAAAAAAGCCATGCCCTTGTCTCCTTCAAATAATTCTCTACTTATTCTTTAAAGAAAATGTATACTAGTGTTCACTCATATTCGTTTCCATATACTCAAACATGATGCAACACAAAAAACTTGGGACAGAAAGAGCAAAGAAATCATATTATTTGGGGAAAATGTATGTATACATCTTAAACAAACTTTCCTTTGATGATACAACTGACGATGGTATTGCTTGTTACATCTGAGAAAAGGATATTTAGTCGCGGATAGAGATCCAAATCACTATGAATATTTAGAGTATCGCAGCTACAGTAATGCGACAATGAGAGATCTCAAACTGCCCAAAAAGTCCTAATAATAAATCATGATTGTCCCATTTGAACAATGAACCATATGATTCATTGTGCATAGGTAGGTAAATCAAGCAGTAGTAAAAGGTACGTCGAGTATGTACATTAGCTTATAGTAAATGAATAGAATTCTACCAAAATTGTCATGGTAGAAGTAAAAACGTACAAGTGTTTTATTTTTCAATTTAGTTTATTTGATTGTGGTCCATTTTTAGAGCTAATCTTTAAAACTCGTTCGCATGTTATTTTTAGTGGTTTTTCTCTCCATTAAAACTCCATTATATATGTTACTTGTTGGTTTACATGAAGTAATCGAAAGACCAATGAATCAATTATACTGGCGAGAATATTTTGCAGAGAAAAAGAGTGCAAATATCGTTTTACGGTAAACATTGGCAATGTGGAGAAAATAAACAGGATGGAAAGAGGATTGAGGAGAACAACTTGTGGCTTCATAGATATAAAACATGATGTGGTCCCAGATGACTGAAGCAAACACATTGAATGATAAAGGAAAATAATAACTGAATAGTAAATATATATATAGTGCGTTGAAAACACAATTCAATTGATTCTCTTTTTGAAGTAGTTCAAGAGGCTACCATAAAAGTATATGAAATACAGGCAAAATGGAAAAAGAGTATCATCGACATCAGAAACAGTAATAGGACTAGAGACTTGATTGACATAATGGACAAAAGGGCTTACTGAGAACTGAACCAAAAGAGAACAAGTCCAAGTGTAGAACGCATGTACAAAATGTGTTTTGCTGCTGCACTACAGTGAAAGCTCAGTGGCTACTAATGAACTTTCATCGACTCCAAAACTACTCCCGTTACGAAACTTTTATTTGGCTTCTGTTCTCTTATATTTTTATAAACTTATCACCTTATATGCAACACGTTGTTTTGCTTCATACAGTTAGAAAGATGAAATTACTTGAATAGTAGGAAAGGCAAAAAAATGAGAATAATGAACAAAAAAAAGTTTGCTGGGTTTGAAAATAACGTAATTATTATGTGAAAAATAAGCATTTCACATTTGTTATTTTTAAATTGTTCAGTTTAGCACGCTAAACTTTTTCCACTAAAGTTAATATAGCTACCACCAAGTTTTTAGATAAAAAATAAGCAGGGTGGCAAAATGACAATGGTAGTAACACAAAATAAAAGAATGAGTAAAATATGATGAATGTAGTTTTAAAAAGGTTATTTTTAATGTCTTAACCAATTATTTTACAAAACTACAATTATTTAGTTTTACTGCATTGTAGTATCGTTTGTTTAGATTTTTACGTTGAAATATTGTTGATAGTGTTCTTTTTGTCTGATAACTTGACACTTTTCTACGATAGGACACACAAAATCGCTAGCTATTCAGAAACAAGACCATTCGTATTATGAATATACACGGTGTATGTATACAATGGCGGCTAAATATTAACCCGTAGCAGAACATTAATGATGGTGGTATACAAAAATAGTAATTGTAACTTTGTAACTATATTATAGCATTACCGTGACAATCATATCATAACAATGGAAACAAGCTAAAGAACACCAAAGCCATTGTAGATTAGAAAGAGAATAGGAAACACATACGGCAACAAAAGGCGAGATAAAGGGAGAAAGATACACGTACTCAACTAGAGAATTTGTGCCGTAGTTGAATCGCCTTTGGAGTTCATCGCTCCGGTTCACGTTGTGTCACAACAATAGATACACACACAGAAACATCATAATGGTAAGGTTCCAGGTGTGCAAGTGGAAATGATATTATGACGAGATGACTAGAACTTTGTCTATTTTTTATGATGGGTTTCATACCGGCTGGGGTTGTGTCATTGTGCGTCATTATGACAAAAAGGAATTAGATCCAGAGCTAGAAGGACTTTCCTAGCAAAATACTCGGATGCTTGATGATAAAGATAATAATAGTTCTAACACTTGCAAAATCTTATACGCTGAATGGAATTGGTTTTTTTGCATATAGCATAACACACGGATGAATACTAAGCAATCCTGAGAAGAAAGGCAAGATTTCGTTGTTTGGTTGGCAGAAAAATGGGGAATTATGCACACACACGCACAAGGAGATCAAATCAGATGATAAATCTTTTCTCTCTTGCTAAGACATTTGTAAAATGGCAAATGTGGTAAGGGAACATACAAATGCATTCGAACAACGTGAAAATAACCATAGGACAATCTAAATGATTTCAATGATTTTCTTCATTATGTTGACTGTGTCTATAACATTTATATACTAAAGTTCTGTCCTCTCTTCACTGTTTTTAAGGACTACCTATATGTACTCTGTACTCTAATGTGCATTAGCGGAATATGAAATTTCCAGTGCAAATCATGCCAAATTATGTTGAAATATTTATCACAACAAACTATTTTGAGTTAACTGCTAAAATACTATCAAATCATAAATTAGAACAAGCTGGATACTCATCAACATTGTTGCTTTCCAGGGCAATACGAGGTCATCATAAAGTTAATGAGATCGGATCGGAAATATATTGCGTTGTCATCCAGTTACAATTGTGTTATTGTTCGTTTAGTTCTTGGCTATTGTTGATTAGCATAGAAAGGATGGACTATGGAGGCTACTTTTTCAAATATGAAAGGAAATACCACATTACATCGTTATCGTCATTGTCGTTGTCTCTCTACTACGATATACGCTTGTTTAACAGGGAGATTTAGATTCACCACTAGTTTTCTAAGGGTATTGATATCCAATTAGCTGTGTACTGGGTAACGTAATATCACCACTCCAGTAGCTGAAACTCAATAAAAACCAAACTATCGCTACTGTTGCATTAGTTGTTACAAAACCATATATAGGTACATATATATGTATGTACATTTCTAATGTATAAACACATGTACGAATATATTATATTCCCTTTCTCACGTATATTACTGTTGTGGAAGGAAGCAAAAAACGTAGCCTTTTGTCTTGGGTCTGTGCAGTACAGTTTCATTTGGTTGTTAGCACTTGCTTGCTGCCACCGATCCACCATGTGCTTTTCTCATATCACACAAATATTAGACAAACCATGTGTAAAAATACATACATCCTTTCTTTTGTGCATACGTTTTATAGCTCTAAGGTTATTTATGTAGCAAAGACACTTGTTCTTATATTATCACGAAAAGCGGAAATAATCAACGCTCCAGTCAAGTCTTCCATTCTCTTCATTTCCCAAAAAAGAGTGGAAAGAGTAGTCGTAGAAGTGCTGTTGATAATTCCATTCATCTCTTTCCCACACAGCGAGCAAATGCGTTGGATAAGAGAAGCTCTATGAAGTCGCGTACGTATTTTGATTCTTTAAATATAAACGAACTAACTCACTGAGTAACGATAAGCAGTGGTCTATTATAGTGCGTGTGTAAAATACACATTGTTCAACTATCTTTGTTGTAACATAAAGAACTTCCACCTTTTGTGATGACCCAGTAAAGAAGATTTTATGCTTTTATATGCTTATAATTTAGTGTGTACATGCTAACTAAATAATAAGTTGTGTCAATTTATAAGGTAGCAAAGAGTTTTCTTGTGTACTCATACCATCGCTTCATTCGTTCCTTTTCTAAATCAACGTAAATATAATCAAGTAGTAAGTTGAGTGAAGAAAATAGTCCAAAAACACCAAATCTAGTAAAATTTACACAGCAATAGCTATCAATTGATATCACAAGGAAGGATGTTTGAGAAAGGATGTGTGTTTTTAAAGGTGGCTAAATATGCCTATTTGTCAAATGCATTGAACTTTATGGACGGCCGTGTACATATTGAAAAGGAGAGGATGAACACTAATCATATTCCATGATTAATATGCCACGACGTATCTTCACTCTAAAACGAAATGGATTCTCCTCATCCACCCACTAATTTGTGAGTTGGAGTATATTAGTAGTGTAGTGGTGGAATATCAAAGGGAGTGGTAGAGTTCCGTTGGTGATGAAGGCATAGGGCAAATAGCAAAGTTATACTATTACTCATCATCTCATTTCTCTAACAAGTCTGTTAAATAGATAGGTAGATGGAGAAGAGGAGAAGCACCGCTGCTCATCACCACCACCAACGACTCGGCTGCTGCACCGCTAATAATGTCTTTTGTTAAGGAAACTAGTGGAAAATATTTGGATCGTTTTGATACACACTATTTGACTCATCGTCAGTGTAACAGAAGCATAAAACGCTTTGCTTGAGTAGCTCGCTAACTTAATTGTTGGGTTACTATGCCGTATTAAGATATTATTTCGTTCAGTGGCCAGTATTAATTATTCCTTTCAAAGGAGGAAAGTTGTTGAAAGGTTGTGTTTTCATTTCCATTCTCTCCACTTAAATTGCAGCGTAGGCAAGAGCTAAACACTGATGACTAATAATAATATATAATAATAATATTAAGCGTGATATAGTATTCGCAGCAGCAGTTGTAACTGGACAGGAGGCTCTGGAAAACATGCTGCAATTTCATTTCCGCTTACCATGTAGCTTTAAAAATTCCCTATAGTTGAACAACTAAGGCACAGTCAATCATTGTTTTGCTTTCTAGACATCTCTTGGGAAACCGGAAGGAGTTAAAATTAACAATGTTTTGATTTGGTTACAAAACGTATATGTATATTTTATGCAGTTACATACATTTTCGCCACTGACATATTATTCATAGCTCAAGGCATATTAGCACATGAAGACGCCTTTTAAACAAGAAGAATTTGTAGAACAAGTATACGTCAACTTACAACACTGAAATGGCTTAATGAAAATGGTAGACATGCACACTAACATCTAGATGGCTACATAAAGTGTACCACTAACTACTAGTGGCGATGGTTGTGAGTTGTGACAGTAGTCGCGGAAAGTGAAACAAAAGGACGAGTTATGAAATGGTACAGAGCAGAAAAACAAGCAGGGAAAATAGCAAGGCTTGTCATGTACCACAACTACCTCTACCACCCACACAGACGTAAGAAGCGATAGCCATAGTCAGCCACACACGGCATAAAATTATTCAGAAATATTGCGAGAAAATGTTATGAAGTTGTGAGTACCGCCATCGACTCTCTTTACTTTAGTCACTCGAGGAACCATTTTCCATTGAAAATTTGCGACGACGGTTTTCCCCCTATGATAGGTCATTAGACATGCCCATCTACCTACCTGTCTGTTTAGCTGACTAGTGCAGATAAAGAGCATACATATTGTATGGATTACATAAGTTCCGTTGACATGCCCTTTTATTTCCATCACCACCGGTGTGTGGTCCATATTTCTGAATTTATTCTGTTATTGTTGTTGTAATAAGTAGTATTTTATCCTGTCTCAATAATCATATCAAGACGATTTTGTTGGACGTTTTTCTCCATTTCCCCTAATGGCCGTGTATTTTCTCATTTTTCGATATTGCCACCGACACATGGAGCGGAAATACATATCAACAAAACCTTCATGAAACACATCAGACGTCTCTCTCTCGTTCTCCATCTTTTTTACTGGTAATGTGAAACCTTTTTTATAACTTCATACATATGTAGCTGTCTGTACAACGCACAAATATGAATGACTTTATAAAAATCATACATACTGATACCGTAGTCCCTTCTAGGGGTACCATGACTCCAAGAGAATGTCACAGTCAACCGGAATGCCAACTATATACACATTAATAGACTTTACGGGCACTAGTTTTTAATGCAGTAGACAGTCCATTTTTGAAGCAAACTAATTCAGATGTTATGACACACACACGCTTGCGATACATTTTAAGTGACACGACAACCATGTATAGGCAGGCGACTTCCATGGTGAAGTGCTCATTTTTATGCATACGTTTTTTCTCTCGAGCTTTGACATTGATGTTTTTTGGAACCTAGTACAGCTTAGTCGTACCGTACCCCCGAAACTAATATAATAAATGAGTTTTGTCTGGTTACATCAACTGTAAACCATTTTGATAAATCAACATTATCATTCATGTTGAGACTCTAAGCGTGGTCGTGGTCTGACAATAAAATAAAACAATGACGAAAATTTGCAAAATGAGAAAAATGCATTACATACGAGCATACCAGTTTTAAATAAAGTAAATTGAAGGTAGAATTGTTTTAAATTGTGATTTCATCACTTTTCTTTTGATACAAGTAACGCTACTTCGAAAAGGAACAAGCCGGCGCGGTGTTATGTGTAAATCGACTGAATAAAAAACATGTGACCATCCACCATGGATGGGAAATGCAAAATATTATGCATTTTACTGTTATTTCAATCCTGTAGACGGCCGACAATAATGAAAGATGAGCTCGTGTTCCTGAGTACAATGGTATGCTATGGTAATGGTGAGCATGCATGAGCATCTATTTAACAACCAAACAAAAAGGTATTATTACACCTACCAAACTCTCAAATAAAATCAAGCCAAGAATCTATTTCATGCATTTTGCTAGTATTCAGCACAATATTGAATATGAAGTTTGCAAGGGTGTTGTTGACGGTCTCTTTCACCTGCAATGAATTTTCTGTTTTGGGTTGTTTGTTACCGTACCACCGCCACCACCTAAGCCACACACTCCAAACCAAAAACCATTCTTCTCGTTTTACAGCAAATATCATCATCGCCTTTTTGGATGCTATTCGTATTGCTGATGTTCCCGTCGCTGCGCTCAATTCTACTTCATATTTGCTTCCTGGTTTCCATAATCAACCTGGTCGTTTTGTTTCTAAAGTGTGTATACCTTATATTAAACTGCCAACGTTCTTTATTCTCAGTGAGACATTAATTCAGCATGTTTCAGGATTATTTCTATTTGAAATTCATCTCACGTTTGAAATGCTACTCTAAAGTTAGCATATTAGGATAATGACTTTTCCACGACTACTATATCTCCACTGCACTGCTACCAGAAGATATGATGATGATGATAGAATGTTGGATGCTGCATTTTCATGACATGCTATAAAACAATTGGATTCTCTGCTGCGTGTGTGAGTTCTTTTGCAATAGTGAATAGTGACACCAGCAGCCCCATATAACCTTTGATTTTAGAAAAAACTTAAGGTTCGCAGTGACTCACTAAAATTCAGTTTTTCTTCCATGTATATATATATATTTAGGCGCAAATGCAATTCTTCTGAGACAACCAAGATGAACCCCTGTTCACAATCTTCCTTATATATTTAAGTAATCATTTGGCTATTTTTTAGCACATCAAACTGAAAAAAAAAACGATGCGCATCGTTTAGGGTAGGTATCGTTCATCTTTGATGTCACAAAACAACATAAATTAGTGAAGCGAAGCGACACAATTGTAACCATAGGAAGTCTGATATTAGTTTCAAGCCGATTTTTGGGAGGTAGCTTTGCTATAACTGCAAAAAATTGCAAAGAAATAAAAACAGACCAAAATGAAAAATCATACATTGATCAAATTCTTATGTCTGATTACGCTATAAACTAGCTAAAAGTAATAAATCATGAACTAGCTATTTTATATATTGTTGGTGTAGTGTTTTTGAATTTCAAGAAACAAAATTGAATTACCTCTTTCGTAGAAATATTTTGTGTTTTAACTGCATGTAAATGACATGTGCTCATACTGAAATCATAAAACTTGTGTATAAAATCAGTACTACATTTGAGTGAGTCTAAGGATTTACAGAGTGTGTATATATCTACCATTCATTCGTGCTACTTTTGTCAAGCCAGGGGAGCTTGTAACGCTTTTTTATTCGATGCTAACACATTATATGGGATATTCAGCTCTTGCAAAACTCTCCTTTGCAAGTGAACTAGTTAAAAACAAGCGGTAGCAACCGACGCAAAATTCATACCAAACAGCATATTATATTTTATTCTTCTTCCAATCTTCTTCTTCGTCTCTCCTTCTCTCGCTCATTCCCTTTCTAGTGGACCATGCTTGCGTAAAATACGTAGAATATTATTTGTTATTGTCAGTCTTTGCACGACTTCAATTAACTGTCTAGGACGAAGGAACATACATACAGTTTTAAACTACATGACAAAATGACAGATCATGAAAATAGAAAAAAGTTAAATACACCTATTTAGTTAACTTGTCTTTGATTGCAACTATGTATGCATATAGAGCTATCTGAAGTGTGTGTAAATTGACAGTAGCTCTGACAGGAGGTGAATAATATAATTGGCTTCTCTATTATTCTTCGAGTAACGAGGAATACCAAAAGGAGTGAGAATAGAATCCCATGTTCATGGAAAACACAACACTACTACAAACCAAAGCGTCTGCAAAAGATTTATTACCACCACCGCTCACTGGAATGCTGTAATGATGATCAAATTTGTAATAAATAGCAATTGTGCCCAACCCGACATGGATGCATACAAGCGTGTATGTAAACGCTTACATCATCATTGGCATTTAGTATGTCGCAAGGTTTACATATTCTACACCACAGCAATGTTCATCATAAACATAAATGATCATCTTCTATGCAATCCACTCTGGACTTCTGTATTATAAACACAGTGAATTCTACTGAAATGTCAAACAAAACATGTACGGTTGTCAGTGTATTTGTGAAAATGAATAGAGGAGGCCAAGAGCTTTTGTGATTACACGATGTCAATGATGCTTTCTATAGCTTGCTCTGCTTTATATAATAACTGGTCATTTTCTGTTTAATCGAACCATATGAGCTACATATAAAAAGAGTTTATTGTGTCGTTTTGCTATAAAGGGTAAATTTTCTACAATACACTCATGTACAATTATAATCGATCCCAAGCTATACCGAGAAATTACCAGAGTAAAATCAATTCAATCTGACACCGCAAACTTTTGCTGTGCTACTACTTCTGTAAGGAAACTGTGTGTTAATGATGTATGTACACTCAACGTATATGTTGATTTATTCAGGTATGTACGCTGTTGCATCTCATTATTATTATTTCACTGTTACCATTATTGATATTACCCAGGTATTCACTTTTTCCAGTAGTTACTATCCTTCGAAACTCTCAGCTCAGTAAATACGGCAGCTGTGCAACAATCTGGCAGATGAAGCACATAAGAAAAAAACAGGTAACGTGATCTGATCCACTTGTCTGTATGTATCATTGGTACCATAATAATAATGCTGTCAGGTAGTGGTTTTTCTTTTCTAGCTCTGCAAGCCATGTATTATGTAGACCAGCCTTCTTTAAGAAGAAAAAAAACACATCTAAAAAATATATGTGAACATAGTCATACTTTTATCGCTCGTCCATCCAGCTAATATGCCCACCTACTAAGGCCATAGGTACAGGTAATAATACCTTGATTGCTTTTTCAGACAGAGGTATGTAGAGTAAGGTTAAAAAAGAAATGAAACGATGTGTAAAGGAAAGACCACATGGCTACCACTTTACATCTTTTTAGGAGGGAGGCGAGTAGAACATCAGGCAAACAATTTTTATTTTCTCTCCCTCTTACTCTCAAGCTTCCAAATTTACCAGTCATAATAATAACCATAATAATGTTATTTCTTCGTTTCAAACTCTCAGCTTGTTGTTGTTATGCTTCTCTCACTTAAATACTTGCACTGGTGGCGGATGAACTTATTTTTTTCTTTTTTTTTCGTGAGCTCCCTACAAGCAACGACGACAACACGAAAATGAAGAAATAAGAAAATAAGTTTTAGAAATATTATTATGATTATTATATGCTGTTGTGTGTAGAGTGGTGGTGGGGTGTACACTCAGACACCATTACCAACAACTACCATCGTCATAACCACTAAACTAAATAATACTATGTACATAGAGAGATATGTACATATTATGAACACACCATCCACAGCAAAAAGAGGAATACACACAATTTTAAACCGAGTACTTTGATATAATTTTATCTTCAACAGGATAGATGTAGAGCTTTTTACTTGAAATCTGGAATCTAAAAACCTTCACAGGCCCATCATCGTTCACATTCTCATATCTATCTCTTGTCATGGATTTTACTGATAACCATAGTGCAGTCAAAAATGTCCATCTTTTTCAACAGGGTACGAAGCTCATCACAAATACCTTATATGCATGCAATACTTGAAAAAAAATCAAATATGAACCTTTATCTGGAGCAAATTTCTTTGAAAACGAAATCCCCTGAAATTCTTATTTTCATGCTGTTGCAAAACATCAAGGTACAAAGCTTTGTTACATCCGCTGCTACTACTACTCACAGTACAAAACAATGAGTTCGTCAAATCCTGCGAGATAGTAAAATCCACAAATGAAGAGAGGCAGCAGAAGAGATAAAAAAAGGTGAACATGCATGTGAGAGAGGTGAGGAAGAGAAGCAGAGCATGAGATTTGGATTGAAAGTCCGGATAATACACACACCCGGTTTGAGTAGTACAACTTAAAACTTGTGTATGGTCTTGCTGTTATTTGGTGTTGGATTTTCATTTTCATTCCTAATATTCCAGCGTAAAAACAAGTTTTTTCTCCTCTGATGCTTCTTCCCTGATTTCACTCTTATTTTTTTATATCTTGCTCTCTTCTCCTTATTTTCCATTTAGTCTTGGCTTCTTAAAAAATTACCTGTGCATATGCGTGCAGCAGAAGGCAGTATAAAGTATGCATGTAGATCTTCTTATTTCACCTGGTCTGTTGGCTGCTGACAATAATACCTGCAACTTATCACAGAACCAGGGAAGCACAGCATTCCCAGGAATAATGAAAGTGGGTGGACATGGTGGAATTGCCCGAGGCACTCAATTTCATCTGTTGTAGGAATACCATTTTAATACCGACTTACTCGCTGACAGTATTCTAGATCTCGTACACAATGTACGTACATACTTACTACTCCTTACGCATCCTTGCCGACGACAACGACAAAATGCAATATACTTTACTCACCTTTCCTCTGCCATAACTTCATCTCATTTATTATTACATACACAACTATATGCATGCCAATGTACACATATATTACTCTCGTGTATTGTATAGAGAAATAATTATACTATGCTGTGAAATCATACATAGTCATCGTACAACACTAGCACTCGGGATGAAGTGAGTTGGTGAACATAAAACAACATATCACACAATGTTGCATGTAGCACATGGATCAATGTCAGCTACATCAGTGTAAGTACAGGAGCAGCATCTATTATACTACAGGAAGATGTCTAAGCCACATACATGTGTCATATACAAGAAAATCATTTATGTGCAATGCTGAAAAACGAGAAAGGGCTTTGCATTGTCGAGATTTAGAAAATAAATACATTATACATATATGAGTAGTTAGTTACAATGTATATGAACATAAGTCGCTTGACTAAGCTTCTTAAGGCACTGACTTGCACGAAAAGATTTTTACCGGTCATAACACCTTAAAAGTTAGAACAGACAGGTTCATCGTTCATCGATGATGCCGGTGGTGGTGGCGACCGTGGTGAATGCGGAGTAGTAAAAATATGATGAGAAAAAAGGTACAACGTATATGCTTATTATCTACCTGTGTGAATTTATAGACAGAATATAATATGCATATGTAGTAAAAGTGCAGCAGCTGCACATCACCAAATGGGTTTTACATCAACCTGCTTGCTCTCTATACGTTTTTGAAGTAGAAGTGGTACTTGATGTCAGACCTTCTGAGAATCCAAGTGAGGAGTAGAATTAAGAAAAAAATACGAAACATATTGTAATGCAAAAAGTGTTTAAAAACCATGCTTACTTTTAAAACCAAACTATCATACCATACCAATTCCAAAATCTAATAAATTTTGCTGTGATGTTGATCGTGATGAAATGAAGTTGGTGAATTTGCATTGCTACACTCACTGCAACTTCCTTTTCTTTTTATTTACTCTTTTTGGTCATAGCCGCATCCCCGCAACAACAACCAACGGGTGGAAATGACGAGAACAAAGAATAGAAACTTTTTCGTTACTTGCAACATTGTTGAGAAGGAAGGTAAATGAAATGTAGAGGATGATTTTTATTACGATAGTGTGTTTGTGTGTTGTGTACATTGCATGTGTGTGTCTTTGTATACAACTCTGTTTTAAAAACGATGATAATAAGATTGTGTGCTGGGGTTGTAAGTAAGCGTTGCTCTTTCTGTTTGCGTACCTGTCATCATCATCAACATCATGCTTGCTGATTACGATAGCAACACGCTGCATTTTGAGATAGGACAAGAAATAATAAAATATATATGGAGGAAATCCTCAGGTGTACTTAACAAGCATCTTACACTCTCAAACAATATGCGATGAACGAGAGAATGAGCAACAGAACGATTCTCGCTTCCAACAAAGTCTTCTGCCTGTCCTGCCTGACTGTACGAAATACTTTGGTTAGGTTCATCATCATGATGATGATGGTGCTCTTGACTTGTTCGTGCTTTTTGCTTTCTTGATTGTGGGGGTAACAACCCCATACTGTTGCTGCATAACCTTTTTACATGTATTTATCATTGGCATGGCAGAAACATGTAAAACAGGGGTTTTATATTTTCTCAAACTTTGTGTGTTGTATGAAAGTGATGATAATGCTGGTGAAAACCGGCGACGATAGGATTTCAGCTGTTTTGCCAATATGTGTATTGTGTATTACACTCGTCTCAAAAAGCATCATGCATGACTACGATTTTTCTTCATTTCTATCCTCAATTCTTGTAAAAAAAGCTAAATGATCATTGCTGCACGACAAAAGCATAATAATAATGATGATGGTGGGTAGTAGTATGGTGTTTGGTGTTGTTTCTTAACGGAGGAAAATCATGATGATTATATATAATACCTTTTATAAAATAAATTTACTTTTTATGGTTATTCCTTGGCAATATACTACCGGTTTCCTGCCTGCTATTTTTTAACAATCGTAGCAAGTATGCAAAAAAAACCTACAAAATATCCTTTTCTGTTGACTAAATGGTTATTACGGGAAGAAATGATGATTATTATTGTCTGAGTAAAATCCACACTTTCTTAGCATATTAATTTGCACTTTGAGCAGACGGACAACAGGATTTTATTCCCAGTGTGTAGAAATCTGCAAACGAGTGGGTGAACTTAAGTTTCCAGCACAGGTTTCATATTTCATGAAACTTGAAGCTGTTTGCAAAATAAATGATTGATTACTAATGCATAGTCTACTACTATATATTTACACCGTGATGGGTAAAACATCAACAACAAATATTATAAATGCTGCATATAATCAAGTATAGTCAGTTTACATGGATGCATGTATGTACGTATGTACATTTATGTGTAAATTTTATGAATATTCAAACAAGTTGATGTTCATAAGCTAACGACAGCTTATGTCATTGTTCACCAACGGACGACCACGCTTGCTGAAAAGTTAGTGACAAGGCAAGAGTTTGCAGAAAAGTGGAAGATAAGAAAAATGACTGGATTTATTGGTATTTCTTTATCTCACTTATTTACTGACAGCTCGTGGATTGGATATACCTTTTGTGCTTAAAGCAGAGAGATCACAAAAGAGTCACCGTCACCATCACAACAACCATTTCTCTAACAGTTAACTTGTCAAACAATTTGAGTGAGTCAGGTTGCTTGTGCGGGTAAGAGGTTGTATTTGGTTATGGCTAGCTAGCTGCTCTTATAACAGAGATTCTCCCCATGACTTTTTTTCCCTTCCTATTTAACTTACGTCGTTTTTTCCTATTTACCACAAACATCTGACTCTTTTGTCAAGAAAGTCAATGACCCTTTACTATTATTCTACAAAATCGAATACAAACACATGAATATAAATGCCGAAATAACGTAACGTACAATATTATTATATTTATACCTTATGCATTCACCAAATAGTGTTTTTTACAAAAAAAAACAACTACAAAGTATAAAGGAAAGGAAAATATGAAGTAGGGAAACGGAAAGAAAATTGGTGGCGTTTTTATTTATTTCGCTAGGAACTCTTGATAAAATGATCATGAAAATCAACTTGAATTTCTTACATACACATGCATACCTACCTATTTACATTTTGGCCTACTTATCATCTTTTACTATCATTTTTGATGCTATAAAGAATTTCTATATCCTTGGTTTACAACCAACTGACAGGAAGATGAAGATATTACTTCGGAAACCATACAAGTGTTCTTCCACTCATTCTTCCGTCTCAAAATACACATAGCGATGGTAATGGTTTATAGACTTATAACTTATAAATAGCCCACGACAATGCATAATATATTCAGGTTTTTTTTTTCAAAAAGGCTTCTACCTGGAACACAAATACGTACCTGATCATATATATGTCGCTGGTGTTATCAGGTATTAACAGGGACATAACATATGGCTTTAATTTACTTTTTATTTAATCCTGTAGGCATTGCTTCTGATAAGAGTATGTGAATATTATTCATCAGTTTATCATGAAAACTGTGCAATATAACCAGCACAGCTACATCTGAGTTTGATTCAAAATATGACATCACCTCTTCGCTTTTTACATCTACCTGGTTATTTGTTTCAAAAAGATGCGTCATTCTCTTTGCTTACCTTGTAACCATATCGCATTCATGAATTAAAATGATTTGAAAATGAGTTACCATCATCAATATACAATTTTAAATTCATACAATTCACTTGAAGTTATTTTGACATTTTTTTTCTGTTTGATGGTTTTCATTATCGGTTTGCAGGTGCTATTTGCTATTATATGCACCTATATATGATATCTTGTAATATTGATAATTATATTACAGGTTTGATCACCGCAAAGTATACATTTACAAGAACAAACGCTGCGATTTTTATCAGCGGTAATTTAAGTCACGAAAATTTCGTTAAATATCCTTTAAAGTATCGCTTCTCTACAAGGTTCCTCTCGATTTAAGGGCATTTCTTCTCCTCATCATAAAAGTACAATTTCCCGTTTTATTCACACTCTCCTCCTCGTGGTTTAATCTGTTTAGCATAAATTCACAATTCAAATGTCAAGCTCGTTCACACAAACATATACAAGAACTGTAGGAAATACAAATTTTATATATTTCAGTATAAATGAACTAACTTCATATACTACAGTGATTTTTTTTCACTACGAGTGAGTGCTACCGCTAAGAGCAATTCTAATCATTTTTGTTTTGATGTTGATGCTGTGATGGTTCCTGCACAATACACACTGGTTTTTCTATATAAACCAACTTCCTAAAAGTTTTTTTTTCAAAACTCAGGAAAAAGACAGATTTCGTATATAAACAACTACGACACGCTGCGGCCTCAACAGAGATGCATTGTTACAAATGTTCAAAATGAATGCAATAGAAAAACCGTAGCGTATCATTATCATACAAATTCGAATAGTCCATAATAAACCATGTAGCACATAAGTTTATAATAATAGGGAGAAAGAATTGCTTGTTTTGATATCAAACAGATTTATTCATTGTCAGCTTTTAGGTGTTCAAGGAGACTGAGTGCATATTATCTTGCTAAGGTAAAACTCAACAAGGTAATGTATTGTAGACACTTTTTCAGTAAGATTGAAACAAGAGAAAATATACGTCCAAACATTTAAGCTATTTAGCATCTTTTATTGTCATTAAAAAGCACAGTGGCAGGGTGATAATGTTACGACGATGCATTTATTGTAAATTGATGCTGCTAATGTGCATGGACAAGCTATGCAAATGCAAAAAACAATCACAATCATCAGCAGATGCAACAACATTTTAACATTGTTAGCAAAAGACCTCCACTGAATTACCAGAAGTAATGCTCCATTCAACAGGCTTTTAAAACGAAATTCAAAGAGACTTTATTTTATGTCTTTTTTGCCATCTACATACAGAAACAATTACAAAATCTTGTAACATAGCACTAATACAGAAATAAGCTTTTATTTATTTTATGCTTCTTTTTTGTTTCATATTATTATTACCATACTAGCACAAAGGAAGCAGGTCCATCCATTAAATTGAAAAGTAGGTACACCGGGAGAATAAAAGTTTTCAAAGACGAAATAGTAATAACGTAAAATTTTTGCCGTTAAACAACTATGTACGCATACACAAAAGAGGAAATAATTTAACGTGTAGTCTCGAAAACAGTTTTCGCAGGCTTCCTTTCTAGAGACAGGCAGAAAAACGTTCAACTCAACAAAGTACAACGTACTCCGCCTTGGTACAAGAGCGTAAAATATAAATCTTGTGACCTAAATGCATAATAAGTTCTTTTCGAATCACTGAAAGCAACAACAACGTTTAGAACAATTTGCTAGAAACACGCACCTCCTGCCTCTTCTGTAATATGAGTAAGAGCTTGTGTGCAATCTTACACGAAATCTCGACGAGTACATTACCTAGATTAAATATTTCACCTAATACTCAGTCTGTAATTGAAATAGTCCAGTAAAAATTTCATAAAATCATCCAATCTTTCACACATTGTGTTTTTGCAGAATAATAATTAAATGTTATTTCTTATTTGCAAAAATATAAATACACAGGTATTTATTATGGGCAAGCCGACCACTGGAAACTAGGCTATGGAGTCACAAACAAACGTACGAACAATTAGTATATCAGCTTCCTCATGCTTTACGGTGGAACCGTCGTCGTGGAAGCATGCAATTCGGCTGTTTATAATTTTACGATTGAATATATTGAAACAACCATGTGGTTGGCAGTGTTGGCACACATGCATTCAGGCATGCTGTTTAGTCATGAAAATGGCACTTGGACAAGGATACCGATCGGCTTGATACAACGAGAAGTGTGTGAGTGCGTGTAGTGCGGAGACCCGCCGTTTGGTATAAAAGCTTAGTTGGTAGCATTTGTCCATGGAGCCATATATTTTGCCAAATATAAAATGCAGACGTTTCACAGGCAGGTTTCATAAATTTTTCTTAGGTTGCCGCACGGAAAAAGGTTTAGCTCATAAAATTCCGTCAAAACAATTAACACTGCTACTTTACACATATAATGTACACATTCATCTAAGTATAAATATCAGGGAAATATATGGGATTCGTGCGTTGTAATCAAAAGATAAGTGCACTCGTAAATACATTATTACACGGTAAAATCGGATATACATATTTAAGTTTTTCGTTTGTACTGGAGCTCAGTTTAAGTAGGTATGCATGTCATTTCGCTACCATATCAATTTTATAAATACATTATGACTAGAACTATTACGAATCTGGCATTTGTGAAAAGGCTCGTTTAAAAGCAAACAGGAAATATTACGGTGGTAATGTGACTTTTGCTTTTTGAAATGCCTTGCGCCTTGGAATAGATTGACTTGAGAAATAATTATTTATTTAGGTGGATTTTTAATAGTCCTGAAAATGATTACTAAACACATAATAACGTGAAATAAATGTACCCATAGCAGCCCTACTCAATTTTACATTGTTTTTCATATCGGACTTAATTATAAGAACATTGGATATTTTATGATAGGCACGGGTACAGCAAATTTTAAACAGAAAGTATAAATTTGAACTATTTTACTGAAGTGCTGAAACAGGTAAGTAAACCGAAGTACATAATATTACAGCATGTGATG
The DNA here is from genome assembly GCA_034695485.1 of Entomobrya nivalis. Lineage (NCBI taxonomy): Eukaryota > Metazoa > Arthropoda > Collembola > Entomobryomorpha > Entomobryidae > Entomobrya > Entomobrya nivalis. The sequence continues at coordinate 9,229 of JAQFZH010000485.1, read as the reverse complement.
AGGTGTATGTAGCAATAAAAATGCATTGTTGGAGTTAAGTATCATTTTCTGGATTATTACCTCCAATAATTCGTAACTGAAGTTTGTAAAGTGCTGATGATGCCTATACGTCTTTTATAGTCTTGAGGTGGTAATCATGCTAGTTTCACGAATGACATACATGCAAAGCTGTGTATGTTTTCTTGACGCGTGCTTTATTGCTTCAACTTTATAACCGGAGGAGTAAAAACATACAAGTAATTAGAAAGAGAACACAAAATGAAAGGGGATGAGGAAGCTGAAGTTCACATGAAAGTGATGATGATGATGATATGTAGGCTCACACCGTGCATGATGGTCTGGTCTAACATTGACACAACAACTCATTTGACTGAATTCCATTCGGCCAATAATGCGAAATGGCGTTTTCTCCACCCCCTCTCTCCAAATTGCTATGTGAAGCAAAAAGTCTAGACGTATATGACGATGAAGAAGACACAAGAAAATGATACTTTTTTTAGTGTTTCCCATTACCATATTAGGAAAAATAATATTGTTTTCCCATTCCCATATAGCCAATACACACTGGTGTAAGTACTTTACATTGCGTGTGTATTGGTAAATGAACTTGGAGTAGACATCAAATCAAGAAATAGTAATAAGAAAAACAGCTCAAACTCCGACATTTGCGCTACAATAAACGCATGTTGTATACTTGTGAACATTTACAGAAAAGGACGAAGAAAATGAAATGGGGGAGGGAGCACCATTGCGAAGACATTATGAAGAAGAAAAACACAAAGCTGAGAATAAAACTCGTTGAGAACGATGATGACTATACGGCTTTGCAGAAAATGTCGTTTAGAAAATCCTTCGAAAATCAGTGAGCATACAATGCATCTCAAAACAAACGGGGAAGTGGAGGAAGCAGAATGAATGAGGAGAGGAGATGAAGACACAGAAGACAGATGAAATGTTTACTTTTGTGTGTTTCCCAAAACTACCTTCATATATTTATATATTTGAGTTAAAGACGATTCAGAAATACCGTTACATCTGCTCTCCTAAGAAAATAGAAGACATAGTAAAACACACATGTAATGTTATAATATAATGTAGCGACTAGACGAAATGACAGTTTTACTGGTTTAAAAAAGATGTTAGCATATAAAAATGGTATAATTTCCTTTAAGTAAATGTTCGCTTTTGAAACACAACCAAGACGAAAACAATATAAGGTAAATAAGGATGCTAAAATTGTAAAAATGTTCCCTTGCTTCTCTTAAAACTGATGTAAGAACAAATTCCCGTTAGTATATTGACGTTACATTAGTGTGATGATTTTTAGCACGATTCTTTTTTTTTTTCGTGAGGAACAATATAAGGTAGTTATCCTAGAAAGTCAATAGTAGAAACATCATTACTCAAGAATGATGATGATGAATTTTTCTTGGGAATGTATTTTTCAGTGAGAATATATTACCTGACAATTCCCAATTTTGTTCTGACGAAAAAGAAGCCCTCATCATAGACAACAAAATGTTTGAACTGGTATTATGGATATAAGGAGAATACAAGGGATTTAACCTTTCTGGTTTCATTCGATGCTGAAGAGTTTGGTGAAAAATGAAACCATTGCAATCTTTTGGTTTTTATGGAAATGTAGGGGAAAACTCTATTTTCAAGAGAAGCCTTACAAGATAAGCAAAAGCTTCAAGACACTCTTACTCCGCGAGTAAAGCTCTATTACTGATGTTGACTAGGACAGGATTTACTTAAGCGGGACCGATACGATGACATGACAGAACAACAGTACGGACTGAAAACCCTATTTTTGATCATTCAAAAAGTGTAACTTTGGACCTTACTCTATAACTTGTGAAGTTGTTAGTACATAATGACCAGACCAAGAGGGGGAGTTGAGAGAACAAGGATTTTCTTATTTAGGTTTCTGTTTCTAACGAGCAACACTTTACGCTTCCATAAAAATAGAAAACATTCATTTATTATCACGTACACATCTGTATTCTGAAAATTCCTTCTTTACGCATTATTGGAAAATCCTCTATATACTAATCACCATGATGACCATAATGATAACGATGACAATATGCGTAAACTATAATGCAAGTGTATTTCAAGAAAAAGTTTAATGGTACTATCTTTGACGATGCACACATATTCAAACATCTCATTATCATCAAATGAAATTATAATGGGACCAAGAATAAAATGCAACAAAGGATTTTCTTTTATTCGTCTTTTTTCCAGCACCAACACATCTACATTTTCCAGTTGCATATAACATTAACATTGAGCAACGGAGCAGGAAAAGCTCAAGTGCATCTTGACTTCGTTTTGACTTGACTACTCACATGGTATCCCCCTTCACTTCTACTTGGTAGTAAATCAAGTATCCCTGATAATGCCCCAAAATAAAGTAGCTCTTACGAACAAGTAATGTGGTAGTTTTGTAATAAGTAGCTCTGTTCTCTACACTTGCTTCTTCTTCTAGCATTATGGTAATTTCTTTATTTTTTCTTCACGGAAAAGGTTTTTAAGGAAGACATTATTTGCCCCTTTCCTTCCTCCTTTCTCAACAGCAGGACAAAAAGGGTTAGCGTACCAACCACCTTTATGACTTTATATTGAAATCGCAGCAGCAAAAGCCAAGAAATATGTTATAGTTATAAAATACAGAGTATTGTTGTTGCCAGCATGATAATAATGAATAATAGTAGATGGTATGGGTCTAACAAAGCAAGGTTCATGTAGTAACGATGCTTTTTCAAATGCATTCTTATATCTATTATCAATACATGAAAATATCAATATAATCCGTTGAACAAATGTTTTGAGAATTTGTCGTTAATTTTAAGAGAAAGATGTATGTATCAAAATATCGATAAAGTATTGGAAGTACTACTTTGGAACTATATTTTTCATCATTACAATCCTCCAAACTTAAGTTCATCAATACAACGTACTACCATGCTTTAGTTCTGTTCTGGCATACGACCAGTTCAGTGAATAAGTTTACCTTAAATCCCAAACGTTCAGCATGTGAGATTTATTTTAGCTAGATGAATGTGGACATGCATTATGAAGCAAATGACTGTATCGTTACATATGAACCATACTTTATAGATGTATACTTTTCTAGCCACTCACTAAAAGTCGGCACCTGCAAGTTTCCATTATTCCCTACTCCTCGTTTCCAATTACATGCATCTTTCTTGGCAGGTTATTAAGTGGAGACCCTTAGAAAAAATAACTATATTCTTTTCTTTGCCTCTCTCGTTTCCTCGTTCCTTCTCTCTTTCTGTTCAACCCACAGGAGATGCCCTACATGATAATATACGTATATTCATTGTACCTGTTTGTCTCTCTGTATGTAGGAGATGAGAGGCCGTTATTGATAGAGGGAAAAAGTATAACAGCAACAATACACATCATGTTGTACAAATGTGGCTTGCGAGGAATATCCATACTACGTTAGAAAACAAGGATTTCTACTACTAAGGATATGTGTGTAATGAAAGCTCTGGAGATTTTTTTCTTTATTTTTACATCACATTCTCAAAGCTTAGATACAAAGCTTGCTTATTTAAGTTGCTTCCATGTTATATTTTTCTGTTATGTGCACGTCTTTATATATGTTATTATTGTGCAGCAAAACAAAACAGTTACAGGTATACAAATTCATGAATTTATACAAGTTCCACTTGAAATTTTCCTGCTTTCTGGCGTGTTTTTCGTAGCCGTTTGTCCGTTTTATTTCATTGTTATATTCACTACGTTATACGTGAACAAGTGTGTGAGTGCATCTCTCAACAAGTCCAAGTCACCATTGTAGCCGTCGTCGTCGTCACTCACATTGCTAGACGCTTACTCACACGAGCAGACACAGACCAAAAACCGTGCTGAAGCGGGCGCAATAGGTAAGGGGCCAAACAACAACCACATTCAACTGCTTTAACAGATGAACACGCATTGCCAGCCTAGTCGTCGTATATTTAGTATCAATTTTCAACACCTTCTCTTCCACATTTTCTGATATAAATAAAACACGTAGTAGTAAAATAACCTTGGCTATATTACATCAACACACTACGGAACAACGGAACGTTGGTGGCAATACACCAGTGACTACTTTCCGTCAGATTCTGCTACTACTGCTACTGGAGATTGTAAAAGTACAAGTGAAATACAACTTCTTAGTTTTCTTTTCACTCCGCCATCACAATTGCTCCAGTTTCGTAGGTAAGAAGACACGGATCCCTGTAGAATATCTTTGGCGTCTCACATGCAGTCTATTTACATTTGCGCTACATTTTTTTCTGTACAATTTTGATGCAAATATATTGCTAAAGATGCATAAGAGCAATACATAGGTAAACATAGTAATTTGGCAATCGAGTTAAATATTCAAACTTGGAGCATTGTGCCTATACTTTATAAGATGTCTTATCTAAATAGTCGTACTAATTATTGCTTTACTACGTTGAGAGTATCATATGACATTTTGCAGTTCAAAATGTTTTTTTTCTCTCTCCAAAAGTAATATATGTTTACCCAGAAGAATACACAGATATACATATATTTTAATCCTCCTGCTATGTTATTTAGATTAAATAAAAATCGAAATAGGATGTGAGTAATCCGGAAAACTAGCCGAAAATGTGTAGATTATATGCCTCACAGCTAACAACTCAACGTTACATGTTTTGAGAACGAAATAAGACAAGAATGTTATTTTTTATTGTTAAAATATGTATCATTTTCTTAACAGTATAACGCTTATATGTTATCTAAGCACAGTAATATTCAACGTCTCCTTCTGCTAAAGTTCCCAAGTGATCAGTCATGGTAACATTGTCACTTGTCCTTATCCGTTATGCATGAACATAACTGGTTGAACAGCTAGGCACACAGGTTCTTCACAACATATTTTGCATGTTATCCGCATCAAAATACATAAACCAACACACAAACATCGTATTATGATAATATACACGCTGCGTCTAACTGCTTCACCATGAACAAATTCCGACGTAGAAAAAAACTTTTAAAAATGTACTTTTTCCTTTTTGACCAGACCATTTTATTTGCCGTGATGTCACTCTCGCTCTCTGCCTCTCTTTTCGGTTGGTTCGTTGTTGCTTACAGCATCCATGATTTAAAGGGTACATGACGTGAAATGTCAACTTAATAGTATTTTAAAAGAAAACCAATGTGCATACTATTACTACTATGTGTACTAGTGTAGAGCAGCATCTGTGCAGCATAAAAGTATCCCCTTTGAAAAGTGTAAAAGAGCAAGATACCATAGTGTTGGGATATATTATGTATGTGTGTTGAATGTGGATTGGGAAGACGGCTGGAGGAATACTGAACTAAATCGGATTACGGACATATTTTTTCATTAACAAACAGGCATGACAGAAAAAAGGGGAAAGAATGGTATGACAAGTTGACAACAATAGGTTAAAATATTGTTCACTGTATCGTTCATGGCGTAATTTAGGATAAATCTTCTTGTACCCTAGCTTGACACGAAATCACGTTTACTCCCACAACAATTAGTGTACCATGGAGGATAGGTAAGCAGTCAAAAGGCTGCACGAAGAACAGTGAAAAACACTCTACCCGTCGTAATGGTAATCATAATGGTAATGCTACTAATAATATTGCGTACACGGTCAGGTTGATGTAAAAATATGCTACTTTTACCTCTTTGTTAGCTGCTGCTACTTTGCTAGCAGTCGAAATAGTGAAATATTTTCTTATGTTTTGGTCTCGTCCGCTGTGTATTATCATCACGACTTTACAAATGGTTGCTGCGTGGTCGATATTATAGGATGTAAAAGGCCTATAAAAAAATCTTGCATTTGATACAAAAATATGCTTTTTGTTACATGACAACTAACATTGGAAATCCACATTGCATTAAAATTGAAAGAGTGAAGGAAATGTTAGCTAACCATGAATCAAAGATAAACAAATCCGGTAGCAGCGGACATATTGCATTGATAATCACCAAACTGTTATTCACACACATTGCAGAGTAAAAAATGGCCGGTCTTTTTAAAGCAGAAAACTTACGAAAAAGTAGAATTCTATAACTACCATAATGGAAAAAAGTTTTTCATTTCTCTTCAAACAAATATACGCTCGTTGAACATGGCATCAAGCCGAACGACGATAAATGATACATACGTGGGGAGCATTGTGCGTCGACACAAGATGACCATTCGATAGTAATATTGCCACCTTGCACACAACCTTGTAAATGCTGACTTTGACATTCTAGAAAAAAAAGTTACTACTCTAGAAAAACGAGGCGAGGATACCATTATTACTATTCGATGTAACATAACAATAAGAGGTCTGGTTTTGGTTGTTTGGCAATGGAAGTCGGTAGGGTTTTTTTTTTCACACACAAAGCGTGGATGGAGAAAAAAGAGACAATTGAAAGAAAAAAATTTACAGCATTTTCCTCCTCCACCCTTCCACATAAATATTTTTTCCTCTCACTTGACTCGAAATATTCATAATAATGTATGTGTGTTGTAAGTGTCTATAAAGATTACTTTCGCCTTTTCTTACAACAATGAAAGTGCGATTTGGTGGCGAACAGAGAGTGAAGTTTTCTTGGTGAACTGGACATGCAATAGCTTTGGCTACTTAAAAAGTAGCAATAATAAAGGGCATACATATATAGCGATTATAATGCACAATAGTTTGGATGGGGAGACGACGAACAACTCATAGGAAACGTACACAGTGCACGTTTATACATAGTGTTAAACTTTTTTCTTGTGTATTGTTATTCTCCTTATTTTGGTGGTGCCACAAGTTTCATGTTTTAAGCCCATTATAATAATTTGGGATGTATGCATTCTTGAAGCGTCGTGTGGACGAGTCACAGTTCCAGACTTTTTCGCCTTCGAAGATATAACAAGTCGGAGTTTAAAAAAATCATTTTGTGGAAAACCCTTCCTTCGAAGACTACTTTGGCATGAGGATGTAGATAGAGGATAAAGTACTGTGTATTGTGTCGCCTGGTCCATTCGGTGGCGAAATGTACCCATGAAAACTGAAGCAAATATATTCGAACATTTTCAGATATATTCACAGAAATACATGTGTGAACATATTTCATGTTTTTATTGTATTTGTACAATGTTTTCCACTTATAAATTCTCAGAGCATGTATATTACACAACCTACAGCTTTGTAGTATGCAAGTTAAGTTTATTTCAAAGTCTTTTCTTTTTTATTCTTATTTTAGGAAACATTTTCATGACCAGTCGGTTGGTTACTTTATGATGAAAGCAGGATGCCAAGAGGAACCAAAAGTCGAAGAGGTCAAATGGAGGAGCCCTACTGCTTTTAAGGATATTTCATGCCGCTCACAGTTGGACAATAAGAGAGTATTTTTTTCCAACAGGATTCTTCCATCAACTCCACCTAATATTGCAAACAACTTTGAATGCTGATTCCTTTCCCTGCCTGCTACTCTTCTTAGTCTACAACCCACTCTCCACTCACACTCCCTTACTTACTTTTTGGTTTACATTTATACACACAAATGAAAGTATTCAATGTTCCAAGAGTCTCCACGCACGGAAGCAAAAATGAAGAGAACTGAGAACACTGCTGCTGACGAGAGTGAGTGCACTACTAACTTCTCTCCAAAGAACCAGCATGATTGTATTCATATTACATGCCTTGAGCCTTGCACAGTGTGAATAATATTCTCTTCTCGCTTTTCCAGTTTGACGATTAATATTTCATTCTCCTCTCCTTCTCCCTTTTCACATATTCATTTTACTTGGCAAAAAAATATAAAAAATGGGAAACTACAACATGACGCGCAGTGTTGCAGCAAGGAACAGAATTGGTGTAGTAAAAGTAGAGTAATCAGCTATGCAACATATTTTTATGTATTTTTTTTCGCGAATTCGCAACTTTCAAGTACACATGCATTATTATTATTTCATGGACATCGCAAGCTAGATGAATTATTGTATGCATTCAATAGAACATGTCGATTTTATAAATCTATGCTAGTGATACTATAAAAGTATACAATATTTACAATATCATAAGATAGATATAAGCATAAGTGGAGTTTAACAAAATAAATTACAGCGTTTTGTCGCAAGATATCTCAGATATTTGCAAGCGAATTTCACTTCAATATCTTGAGTAGATACTAGGCAACGTTGTCTTATCAATGGTCAGGTTTCATGACTTGTAGGTTGTTAAAGTATGCTACGCAGAGTCATTTTCGTCCATTGGTTGTTTGTTTGCTTTGGGCTTTTCTTTGCAAAATTGTCATTGCCAATAACTTAAATACCCTCCACGTCTTTATTGGAACATTGCACAACCGATTAAACCAACAGCCATGTTTTCAATTTTTCCGTGTGGTTGATTTTGAATGTACTTTCACTTAACATCATCACCTAAGTAGGATTGCTTCCATGACCCATAGAGACACAGAGAGAAAGTGAGAGAACAAAGCCAACCCATAACATACATGGACCGATTCCAAAGAATCTTTAAAAGAAAAAGGCATGCATTTCTGGTCACTGAAAAACAGATCATAAATCTTAAAGATTACTTAAAACAAAACCTGTAGTCGAAAATTACTGTTCACTGACTCCTGTTGACTTATCACTTAGGGGAAAGAGATTTCAATACACATTTATTTTAATAATACAGTACATGATAGCAAAAACTCCACTCATTTTGTAAGAAATGGGGAATGGGCCAATGGTGGCTTATTATCGACTAAGGATTTTGTTGTTAAGAAATCTAGATTTGTGCTTTGTTTTCAGTGACCAAAAATATTTTCGCAATGATGAATAGATATCCATATCACACATCTTCATAAGCATCGAAAACACAAATAAACTATACAAGCTAAATAAAGCAGCATGAGAGAAAATTTGTGCTTGTCTTTAGCTTAATTTCCTTTTTGTATTGATAAAACTGTTGGTACGAGAATAAGAAGTGCCACTGATTATTCCAACTTATGTACCATGAGAGTGTGTGTGTGCTGTGTTCTTCCATAACAAGTCATGTCAAGACACGAAGAAAACACGTAGATAAATCTGAATGATGACAACTGACAACCCATGAGATGTAATGACATGTAATCTGAATCTGATATCGACATCTGTAATCCATGTAACCGTTAAATGACCGTTACTCCTCAACTATTGAGTTTAAGACCATGGTG